>JASDQU010229967.1:10972-28103 GCA_032191745.1 Picea mariana | reverse complement strand
AAGCCTTCACAACAAGATTCAAGAATTTCAGGAACAAAAGGAAGTTTGAAAGTGTTACACATCAAAATCACTCATTGCAATGATGGATATTGCCGTCGTTACAAATATTGCAAGTGTCGCATATTGGTTGCAAGTGTTGCAAACATTATCTTTTCTATGCCGTCTCTCTAACGACATCATAAAAACACTTAAGACACCTCAAAGACTAGTCTTGAAGAAAAGAAATCAATTGATAAGGAGTACAAGCCTTTTGCCACTGAAAAATCCACTCAAAAGTCAAATTTGGAAGGGAGCGCTCCCCTACATACTGTCAGGGAGTGTTGGCGCTCTATACCCTCTTCTAGGGGAGTGTTCCAATGCTCTGTGTCCCTTTTTGAGGGAGCGTTGGACTTTTTTGGGTGAAATTTGGTTTGTTGGAGGGAATCAGGGAAAAATCCCCTTAATATCTGAAGGTGGTTGGATTCGAATATGAGATTGAGGCATGATTTTAGGGGAGATCCACAACTGAAGGATAGGAATCCTCAACTTACCCCAAATATATGTCAAGTGGTTAGGCCTCCCCAAGCCTATATAAGGAGGCCTCCTCATGGTGAAAGCATACATGGAGATTGAGAATTACACCAAACTTATGATCCCATAAGTGAGATGTCATTGAAGCATAATCAGTGTAGATTACTTGAGCAAAGGGGTTGTACAAGGAGAGATGGAAGAAGTTGTTGCACCTTCATCAAAGTATTGTAAGCACTCTTCGTTTGTTCTCATTAATACATATACATGCTTGGCCTGTTTCTTTCAAGTTTATGTTTGTTTCACATGAACTTGTCTTTAATAGATAGATATGTGTTTGAGCTAATATCAGTAGAATAGGAAGCCCGTTGTATCTTTGTTTGTTCTACAAGACCTATCAAGGAGCTCAGGATTGGAGCTCAGCTTGGACTTTGCGAGGACAAACGTCGTTAACAAGGTACACATCGCTCTTATTCCTCTTCGCATATTAGCTTAATTAGATCTAAAAAAGGATGTTAGTGTCCATGTTAAGACTTTTTTGTCTTCGCCTTAGAAGTCTAGAGACCAAGAGGGAATTTGCTTGTCCGCAGGAGGATTCACCTGTAACAGAAATTGGTGAATCCACTGGGGAGGAGCTCTGATTTTTGTTTCCTTTCCTAGATCTTGTTTTGTCCTTTTTCCTACTCTTTGACCTCTCTCCACATCGTGTTTCTAATTCTTACATCTGATTGATTGCCTCTTTCTTTCATCATTCTCACCCTAATTGACTGAGTTTTCTTGGAATTTTGACTTTCTGAGTATTTTTCTGAGTTTTGAGAGCCCATCGCCCCCCTTCCCTTACTATCAGAGCACTAGTGCTCCCCATTGGCCTATCACGAAGCGTTGGAACGCTCTGGTGCCATTTACACCAGAGCACTGCCCCTTTTCTGTGAGAATTGTTTTAGGATTTTCACTCTCTGAATTCATTTCTTAATTTTGGCATTGGCCCAGGAGTTTTACAATCTCATTTCATTTTGATTTGGCCTTCAACACTTCATTTACTAAGAATCGATCATCGTTTGTTTGGGATTTTGACATTTTCTTTCCTTGCCTTGAAGTCACTCTTTATCTTTGCTGATTTAGGGTTAACTTGTTGTTTTCTGCTCATTTATTTGACTGAGTAGAAGCTTTCGTGAGGAGATTCAAAGATCTATGCACCTTTCCATTTGATCTTTGAGGTCATCTTGTCCAAGATTTTTTCAATCTTTTGAGTTTTTGGTGTTCTTTTTGCAAATTTTTGTCATATTTGTCTTTCTTGTTTTATCACAATGAGAGTGCATTGTTTATGTGTAAATTTATTCTGATTGTCTGAACCTTGTTGACTTTGCAAACTGAATGACATAGGAAGTTTTATATCGGATTGATTATCATTTACACATAAAGAAAAAGGATATTTTTTTATGATTGTTTTTGGATTTTAGAAAGGATTGCTATGAGTTTTAGCATTACATTGGATTTGATTGAGAAACAAATTGATTGAGGATTCTGCATCTTACTGCTTGACAGTGAAAATAATATCTTTCTCTTTCCCTTAAATAGGCATTCATTGAAAGAAAGGACTGATTATCATTTCTTATGCATTTTCTTGGGATTTGATTCATAATACCATCAGTTTCATTATCATACACCCTTTGAGTAAAGAACAACTATAAAATTAACGCTAATTAAAATTTATCTAGAACATTTTGTTTTAGAAACTTCCACCAACATTAGACTAGGATTAGCACTTTGGATTAGGCAATGAGTACAACTCTCTAAAGTATTCAAAACAAACATTAGCATCTTGTGGTAGGGAGAGAAAAATCCAATTGTCGTATAGGCTTTCTGGGATCCCCCTCTCACACAGGGGTTACGCACGAGCTCGCATTCAAGAGAATTACAGAGATTATCCCTCTGTGGTTCAACTGTTTGTAGTGTTCAGATCGTATATTGAGGGTTTTTCTTGAGGATCATCTAGTTTCATTTGGTCTTGGTGCTTCATGAACTCCGAATTCATTCAGGGTCCTCTGGAGTTCTACTGGTCCACTTTTCCTCAGTTCTCTTGACAGATTTTAGACTTGTTATCCTGCTCATACGTTCAGACTGGACTGTCAATTGTACCCGTCTAGGGGATGACTGCGAGTTGGTGTGTTTCGTCTCCATAATATTTAGGTACTTACATGAGGTGATGGTGAAGGGAAGTCTCACTGTACTTGGAACAGACATTGGTCAAACTCACTCAGGCTCCTTGGAGGGTAAATCCACAATTACTGCGTGGAAGCTTGCACCAAGGTGAAATTCCGTTAAGCAGGTTGCCATGTTAACTATTCCACTATATCCTATCCCCTTCTTGGCTTGATCACACGACATTGGATTTCATCACCAACTAGTACGATCATCGAGAGAAGTTTTTGTTTGCTTGGTTTGATTCCTAGATTTGATTAGTGTATGTTGTTTCTTTGTCATTAGTTGGCCATAGATGTTTTCCGTCGAATTTTTAATTCCGCCAACATCAACCCTCCACGCCATTTGCGTAGGGTATAGGGCCTTCCCCTAGAAAATATAGAAGATTCTACCCATTTACCCCCTCATTCTATGGAGGGATCTACTCAACAAAGAGAGGTCCACGATGTTATAACCTCAAAGGAGAAAGTTTCCACTTCTTTAGAAATTTTTTGGATTGTTACGAATCCTATGGAGGCTTTCTGTATTCTTGTAGGATATGAAAGTTGTTTTCTCTAGATGAATTCAGCCGGAGAACTTGTTGTCATTGATCCTTCTAAAATTTCGACTGGGTCTCTTTCAAGCCCGCAAGTCGGAGACCCACTTTGGACTGATATAATTGGAAGCCCACCTCGCATGGTGCGAGACCTTTACGGATTAGGCATAGGTGTCGATGTACCTATTATATCTCAATTACCTGAAACATCTATTACCTATACCGTACCTTTAGATCATTTTACTGGCATGACCATCATTTCAACCACACCATCCATTGGTCTGAACATGCAGTCTGTTGGTCCAAGTTCCACTATTTCTCTCTAGATGGCCCATTCCATGATGGTCCCTCTCATTGCGACTACTCCCATCGGTAATGTGGTGGTTAGCCAAGCTCCCATTGGTACACCACTTTCATCTAGGCCTTCTTTGTCACTTCCTCTTGGGTACGAAGCATTGAATCCTTCCATTGTCAACACTACCCAGGTTATACCCGGAAGCTCGATACCTTCACAACAACCCGGAGGAACTGGTCTTGGTGGCTCTAATCCATCAAGTGGCACTGGTCAGCCATTTATGTCTAGTTTCCAAATTCCAGGGAATCAACCTCATGCTGGGGGGAAACCTCCTTTCAGAGGGAAACCTTCATTCGGGGGACAACCTCCTTTCGGAGGGCAACCTCCATTTGGAGGGAAACCTCTGTTTGGGGGGAAACCTCTATTTGGAGGGAAACCTCACATTGGTGGGAAACCTCAAACTGGAGCCCATCATCAACCTTCTGGCCAAAATGCGTCTACAATGCCCAATCCTTGGCACACTACTTTTGCAGGAAAGCCACTATTCCCTGGGGGGAAACAACCTCAAGGACAACAACAACCTTATCCTCCTTATGAACAAAATGTCTATCCACTTTATGGACAAACCCATCAACCAAATTATAATCCTCATAACCCATCAGGTTATCCTCCACTCCCAAATGTTTCTCAACCCTCTTTGAATCCTCTCTACTCTGGTCAACAACAACCATATGCAGGAGGACCTACTGGTTACAATTATCCACCTAATCCAGTTTATGGTCCTACTCATGTTCATATGACACACCAGTATCACACTCAGGTTAACCAACAACTACCATTCCTTGCTACTCTGGATCTCCCAGACTTGTCTCGGTTGACCAATGATTCTATACATCATTATCCTTTCTGGCCAGTGATTCTACCTAAACTACCTTATGATATTCCAAAATTTGATGGTAAACCTGGAGAAGACCCAAATAATCATGTGATGACTTTCCATTTATGGTGTTCAACGAACTCCTTAATGGATGACTCTATCCATTTATGTCTTTTCCAGTGAACACTTACGGGCTCAGCAGCCAAGTGGTATATCGAACTTCCACGCGGTTCTTTCCAAGATTTTAACTCCCTTTCCATGTCATTTTTCACACACTTTCAACTACCCATTCGATATGAAACGGGTATCGACCTCTTGACCTCCCTTCATCAAACAAACTCCGTTCATATCTATGATCATATTCATGAGTGGAGACAACAACAAAGGTTGATCAAAGTAGTCATTCCTGACCAATTATTGGCGGAATGGTTCACTAAATCACTATTACCCCCGATCGCTCGCAATGTCACCATGGGTGGTGTAGTCACAAAAGAGGAAGCCATTGCCATGGCACAGTACTTAGATCTATTTTACTCACAGTCTGGTACTCTGTGCAAGTTAACCCCAAATGCTACCCGTGCCACTACTGATCCATCCAAACCTTCATCTTCATCACATGCGGATGGGGTTATTGGCTCCGTCAAAACACAATCTTCATCTGATTCGACTGGAACATCTAATCGATCTGCTCTAGCATCCACCTCTAGTTCGACCATGCCCTCCTCTACTTCCCCCCAAACTCAAATATCCGAGGTGAATGCAGTTCAATCTTCCCCTTCACAACAAACCAGAGGTAAGAAGAAAACAACGAAGAAAACCAAAAAGAACAATAATGAACAACCCAAAGCTCAAAAACCACCACCTGCTAACGAAACGCAACCACAACGGAAGCCAAAATTCCCATGTCTTATTTGTGGTGATGATCACTACACATGAGATTGTCCACATCGTGATGAAGTGGCCAAAATTTTCAAAGGGAATTCCCAATCCATTGTGCTTACTCATCCTTTTCCTCAGCAACAATCTATGGTTTCTCAAACCCCCTCTCCAAGGGGCAGTTCTAGCCACCCTTCTCATGATGAAGCCTCAACAAGTGCCCATATCTATCTCTTCAATGGGATTGATTTGACCACTCTCTCTACGACTTATGACACTCCAGTTAAACCCGACAAAGGAAAAGTCACTAACGGTACTTTGTTGGATCCATCACCATCCTCCGTTAGTTAGTCCTCCATATGTACTACTTCAGATTGAGAAACCTACGTTCGACTCTATCTTATACCCTCCTAAGAGCACTATCCATAAATCTACCTTTAATCCTAGTTCATGTGCCGCCCAAAACTACAACATTGTTGAAGATCTGGCACAAGCACCATGTGTTATGTCTGTGTTAGAAGTTCTACAACACTTCCCTAGTCAACATAGAACGCTCTTGGCCACTATTGGCGCTTCTAATCCCGAGTCGTCCAACACTATCATGTTTAACCTAGATAATTTCTCACCTCGAATCTCTCATCAACTTGCTTTCCAATTTGATTTTGTTGTTCATAATCAACAAATCCACAACACTATCTTGGATGAGGGAGCCTCTACTTGTGTCATGTCTTTAGCCTGCTGGAAAAGCTTAAAATTGCCTGCTCTTAACAAATACCCAACAATGATACGTGCATTCGATGGATGAGGTTTTCATCCACATGGACTTTTGTAGTCCCTGTCTGTCCAATTAGGTGACAAATCCATCTCTGTTGATGTCGAGGTGGTCGATGCTCCCCTCGATTACAACTTATTGCTTGGAAGAAGTTGGTTCTATGCTATGTCTGTCATTGCTTCGTTAGTATTTTGATGTGTGAAATTTCCTTATCAAGGCAAAATTTTCACCGTCGATCAGTTAGATTTATATACACTTGATGCTCACACTCCTGCTACCAACAATATTCCCTTTCTGGGAGATCACAAGATCATGTATGAAAGCATTGGTGTTGGCTTGTTGAAATAATCTAGCCTTATGGGTACCTTCCCTACACCACTTCCACCCACCACACATCATGTTGCCACAATCAATATGATTTCGACTACGGTTTACCAATCCTTGGAATCATCTGACCCTTGGATTGTACCTAGTCCGTTGGAGTTCAATGCACTAGGTGACACCATGCCACTTAGTCCAGTCGAAACCTCATACGTTGCCATCCAATGCCTCTCCCTCCTTGGATGACCAACATTTCTTGGCACCCAACACTTACTCGATGCCATCGTGGTTAAATTCCTTGATGTCTGCATTCGACTACATTTCCCAAATTTTTCCTTCTGATGAATCAATAATGGAAATGATTAGCGTCAACAACCTACCTTGGGATGATATCCATCATCGATCCCCTTTTCTTCCACCTCTTGAAGAAATCCAAGAAGATATACATTCTATCTTCCCCCCTGATGTTGTCCAATATCCCCAATCACCTATACTTACACAAGATGTGATTTCTGAAGGGAATTTAGGCAACATTACCTCTACAGTCGAAATAGATATTTTGATCATGGAAAGTATCGTAAAAAATATTAACCTCGGTGTTAATTGTACACCTGAGGAATTGGTTTCCTATACCGCTTTGTTTAAATAATTTTGCAATGTCTTCGCTTGGAGCTATGAAGAGATGTCAGGGATCAATCCTTCAATCATTGTGCATGAGATTAAAACCTACCCAGGTGTAAAACCTATTCGACAGAAACTCTGCCCAGTCCATCCTAAGAAGACTGTGACTATTAAGGCAGAAGTTGAGAAATTATTGAAATCTGGCTTCATCTATCTTGTCCCTTTGACAGAATGGGTTTCGAACATTGTTCTGGTTACTAAGAAGCAAGGAACCATTCGTGTTTGTTTTGATTATAGGGACCTCAATAAGTCTTGTCTGAAAAACAACTACCCTACACCCTTTATCGACCATATCATTGATAATTGTGCTGGTAGTGTAATTTTCTCTTTCATGGATGGTTTCTCAAGGTATAACCAGATTGAAATTTCACCATCTGATCAGCATAAGACAACCTTCATCTTCCCTTGGGGAAATTTCACCTATCAGAGGCTACCATTTGGCCTTAAAAATTTTGGTGCTACATTCCAGTGATCCATGTCCTACACTTTCCATGATATCAAACATATTGCAGAACCTTACCTCGATGACTTACCTGCCCACTCATCCAATCGATCAGACCATTTTGGTCATCTACGGGCTATTTTTATTCGACGTCAGTTCTACCATATTTGTTTGAACCCACATAAGTGTATTTTTTCTATTGAATCAGGCCAACTCCTCAGCTTTGTTGTTTCCAAGTATAGGATTCGGGTGGATCCCTTAAAAATTAAGGCTATCTTGTCTTTACCTCCACCTAACAATCTGACACAACTCCAAAGTTTGCGGGGGAAAGAAAACTTTCTTCGTCGTTTCATTTGTAACTATGTTGATATTACAAAAGGATTTATGCGCTTGTTATAGAAAGACACCCCTTTCATTTGGGATGACACTGTTGAACGCTCATTTACTGCTCTTAAGCATGCATTAACCAACGCTCCTTTTTTACATCCTCCAAATTACACAAAGGACTATATCCCTTACTTATCAGCCTCCACTTCCACTTTTTCCATGGTGTTAGTTCAAGAGGATCCTAATGGCGAGGAACACGTGATATATTATTTGAGCAAAAGTCTATCTGGTCTAGAGCTCAGATATTCACATGTTGAAAAGTTGGCTCTAGCAGCCGTCATCATTGTCCAGAGATTTTGTCACTACATTTTGCTATACACGACCATGGTTATTGCAGACTCGAACCCCATGTACCACATTTTGACACGTCAAGTTCTTGGGGGGAAATATTCAAAATGGATCTTTATCCTTCAGGAATTCGATCTCGAGTTCACTAAATCCAAAGCTAAAAAGTCCCTGGTGTTTGCAGAGCTAATTTGTGACTTTACCCGTGTTGATGAAGATATTGAGCTTAGATATTCTCTTCTAGATGAAACTCTATTCCTCATTACCACACCCAATCCATGGTATGGAGATATTCCTCTTTATCTCCAGACCCAACGTTTTCAACCCGATATCTCTTGTGAAGAACGTCGTCGTATCCGCCACCATTCTCATAGTTACCTTATTATCGATGACACTTTATACCACCATGGAATTGACACTATCCTGTGACGTTGTCTAACTCATGAAGAGGTTGAATGTGTGCTTAATGAATGTCACCTTGGAGTCTGTGGCGGTCATATTTTTGGGATGGATACCGCTCAGAAAATTTTACGTGCCGGCTACTTTTGGCCCTCAATTTTCAAACATTGTATTGAGGCAGTAAAAAAATGTTCACCCTGCCAAGTTTTTCACAAAAAGGCACGAACCCACCATGCTCCGCTGCATCGCATTGTTTCCATCAGCCCCTTTTCCAAATGGGGCATTGATTTCATGCAATGTAATCCTACCTCAGTTGGGGGGCACGGTTATATAATCGTTGTCGTCGATTACTTTACAAAATGGGCTGAGGATATACCTACCTTTCTGAATGATGGTCGTACTGCAGCTCTTTTTCTTTTTAACCACATCATCACTCATTTTGGTGTTCCACATGCCATTGTCACTGATCATGGTTCACACTTTAAAAACCATATGATGAGTGAGTTGCATGCCAAGTTGGGTTTTATCCATGAGAACTCATCCCCGTACTATCCTCAAGTGAATGGACAAGTTGAAGCCATCAACAAAGTCCTAAAAACCATGATCCAATGGATGGTAGGGGCCAACAAGACATCCTGGAATATACAACTTGTCTCCTCTCTCTGGGCCTACCAGACCTCAATAAAAACTACTACTAGTTTCACTCCTTTCCAGCTAGTATATGGCATAGAAGTTGTTTTACCAATCGAGTGGAAAATTCCTTCGTTAAAACTCAAAGTAAAACTCCTGCCCCACACTTCTGCTAAATAAGAACGTTTCTTACACTTGACTAAGTTAGATGAAACACATCGTAATGCTTCTCTCGTCAATGAGACATATAAAAAATGAATCAAGAATCAATACGACAAGTCTGTCCATCCTCGCACTTTTGCAAAAGGAGAGTTAGTCCTCGTTTATGACCAGGATTATGACAAGTTAGGGACAGGTAAGTTAGAACCTCTATGGCATGTTCCTTACATCATAAAACATGTTCTACATAGAGGCACCTACGAGTCAGTGGACTACGACGAAATCTGCCTGGGTGAGCCTCAGAACAGGCTTTACCTGAAGAAGTACTATGCATAGAACATCTAGCATACATGCTTTGTACACTATTGTATTTTTAGTTTGGTGTGTATTTTTATTATTCGTGCTCGATTTTTTGCCTTAGTCTCTTATACTGTGTCTTGTGTTTTCATGCGTAGATGACATCTTCCTTTCCCATCTTTGTCGGGTTTGTAGATGGTGCTAGTCGACACACCCAGAACGTTGCTTCTGTAGCTTGGGTCATTTACCACTCTGACGAGTTGGTGAGTTTTGGAGGTATTTGCTTAGGATCATAAACTAATAACATGGCAGAACATCATGCTGTCATTGGAATTTTAACCGAAGCATCCTCCCTAGGCATTTCTCTCATGATTGTCAATCTGGACTCTCAACTCGTGGTCTGTCAACTCAATCAAATCTACTCCATTCACAATCCTATCCTGCTACGACTCCACCTACGAGTTCGTCGTCTTGAACAAACATTTGATTTTATCGAATACGAACACATACCAAGAGAACTCAGTACCATTTTGGATTCGTTAGCAAATTAAATTATGGATAGATATATTGCACATAGATAAGTTTCCATAAAGGAAATGAATCACATCACATATCATCATGTAAATTAAAACACACCGCATAAAAAACATCATCATTTGAAAATCATTTGGCACTGAAAAAACTCAGAAATGTATATATATACGACGTGACTGAAAACATTTGATTACATAAAAAATGGTACATAGATAGGCAAAATGTGGGTCCTCACACCCATAAACATTGCCATACAGACTATTCAATCATCAGGAAGATCCTAATCTCCCTGCATCACATTATACTGCAAGTAACATATCATTGCACGAGCTATTCACCTTAGTAGAGAGTTAAGACTCTCAGACACTCCCACATTGTGTCTTTGTAGATGTAGTGGCACTTCTCGCCTCCTAAGAGGAGGGATACCCATCGTGAGACCTTGGAGGTTTCTTTCAACCTCCAAGAGACCTCCTACCGCTACCCCTTGATCTACCACTATCTGAGCATCCGCGCGATGCCCTAGTGCTGGAATATCTGTTGGACATGTTGCTCCACTATATGCATGATGAAATGATATGTCTGTTAAAGACTCTTCTATGTATTCTAAAAAAAATTATAACATTAAAAAATTAAAAACACTTGATAAGATCAGCTTGGTTTTTTACCTGACGCATCCCAATCCTCGCCTTTTGGAAGAACCAAGTCCATGCTGCCCCAGAAATCTACTATGGCGTATGGAAAGTCTTCTATCATGATAAATTGGCATCTCATCCAAGTGAAGAAATCACCAGTGAATCTAAACTCTGAATCTGGGCCTAGTCTTGGAGACAGGCCGGTCCACCGCTCCATACGTGGTTCTCTCGCTGGTCGTACCGGTAATGCAATCTAAGGTTGCATCCCAGGAATGCATTCTAAGAAGAACAAAACCAAGAATGAACCATATCCAAACTGCTTCTGCTTCACTGATCTGCATCTCCTAATTTGTTCCTTCACGTGGTGAAGAAACCTTGCGCTCTAATTAAACAATGTTGGCTCTAGACATTGTAAACCACAGGCCACTTGTGATATTGAAACTAGGTGTGTAATCGTACTTCCATCTATACTCGTAATGAAAACATAATGGATCCAAGAGGTAGATCCCTAATATCTTTGGTCGCAATTCTGCCACCCACTAGTCTCGCTCCTGGGACACAATGGTTTGCCAGATACTCATCCATAGGCGCGAGAAGTACCCACTGTCCGGTTAGAACTATGGGAGCCCCTCTTTTTTAGAGACCAGTTATGAAGTACACATCTTTCAATTCGATGGTAAGAAGCTGCATTCCCATATGGAATCCTTGTTCCGCAACGTTCCACAACCCGATCATATGCTCAAGAAGAAGGACCTCTTTCTTCATTTTTTGCATTTTGACATATTTGAGGAGACCACAATCCCTCAATGCAGATCTCAATCAATGAATTTGAAAATCAGCCACATCATCAAGCTCATGCTCTCTTTCTTTCCACTCAATCATGCTTTTTGCTGAAATCACCTACATCAACAATCAAATTTTTCATTAAAAATCACATTTTTCGGCAATTTTGGGGCAATTTTCAAAACTTAAAAAAACGATCGTTTTCTCTTGTAAAATACAAATGCCCTCTTTGCATGAACATCAAGGCTCCCACACACCCTTACATTATCCATCAAGTGTTCTAAAAAAAAAAAAAAAAACTTCTTCACGTTTTGAGCGCGCGCTAGCCGTTTTTGGGCATTTTTTCTTATGGTCTTTTGGACAGCGCCCTCATAGCCACTACACTAGAGCATAAAATCACCCTTCAATGACTAGGAGGGGAATTTTCCAAGCCATTCAACACTCCCCCATGAATTTTAGAGGAACATTGAGCTTTTTGGGCTCTTGGGCCGACCCATGGCATCATGTTTTATAAATATTTATTGCCTTAAAAGAAAATGTGAACCATGTAAATGAAAGAAGGGAAAAAGAGCACCAACCTGATCTAAACGGCGAGAAAAATAGTTTACTGTAGCTCCGGCACCGAGCAAAACAAGATTCACCTCCAAATGGCAAATTCTCCACTGCTACAAGTCTTGGCACAAATGAAATGGTAAATGACATTTTTACCCCATTTTACTATTATACATTTCATTTTTTGCCTAAACATATAGTTTTTGGGTTTTTTAAAATATTTTGGAGGCCTTATTAATCCCCTAGAATGTAGTTTTGACATTATTGACAAGTTTCAGAGTAGTTTTGTTCGTTTTTTATATTATCACATTCACGAGCATAGTCTTAGTTCATTCTTAAGCTCAAAAATATAAGAACGCGTTGGGTAAAATTTTATCTTTTTTTTGAACCTGCATGGATAAATGAAAAAGGAACCCCCTGGAGTCTTCTTTAAACTCTTTTCAGACTCTCTAAACGTGAAAATATTGTCGAGTGATCTTGCTTCCTTTCCCACTCGTTAAAAGGTTTGAAAGGGCATTTTCCGAGTGATAATTTATCTCTTTTTCGGCCTCGCAAGACTACCATTACAAAAAAGGACAACATGGAGTCGTCTTTAAGTTGTTTTCAGACTCTCTAAATATGAAAAACCATTGATTTTACCTTCTCTAGACTCGTTAAACAATCATACATTGAAGGGCCCATACGGTATCGAACCCTTACTTCTTCCAGTTCGCTAAACAAAGGAAGAGAGACTTACCAAAGGTGAGTCATAATGAGCATGTGTTACCCTACTCGAGCTCGTTAAATTAAAAAGAGGTACTCGTCTATCTAGATGGGGGAAAAATTGAAGGAAGAAAGCCAAGCAATTTTTGAGAACACTACCAGTATCTCTTACGGTCGCCCTTGAACATGACACTTTGTGTTTGCACTCATTTTAATCCACTGAACCTCTGCACTGAGCCAATCCTCTTAGTTTCTTTTAATCCTTTGGGTCACCTGGCGAAAGTCACAGCATCCACTACATCATCAAGTTTTGGTCCATGTCATGTTCCTATTGTTGTGCCTCAGTGTTCAAGGGAAGTATCTTCCTCAAGAGTCAGCCATCACAAATATCCTATTTCAATACCCATGTTAGTCCATATTCATTTGATATACCAATTACATCTCTATGTTTTCATTTTGTGTCGTTGATGGGGGATACATCAAGGCCCTCCTTCGATGAGTCTATTCCTATCGACTTCAACACATTATCCAGGAACTAGACTTAGAAACCAGTTAGTACCTTGGGACCCGCATGCCTCAATGGCAGACCTCCTCATGTCTGACAGTGGGTTTACATTATTGAACCCTGATCAGGTGATTCCATGAATGTTTGACTTCATCTCATTCATTCACATTCGTTGGAATGTACTAGAGTACCTTGGGAATCATTGACATCAATTGTGATCTCCCTCGCACTTGTTAATGGTTTACCTCATTGATCGATAATCAAGTGGTTTCTACCATGTTCAACATTAGGAAATCTATTCACATGGTTAGATTCATACTACATCGAGATCGGTAAGAAGACCCTGGGTTGAATTATCACTCTTATATATACTTTGGCCAGGTTGTGAAAGAGTTCTTTTGAACTATGACACATATACTGTAACATAGATCCACTTTGTATTGGTCGTCGCTATGTCTTGTCATCTCGTAGATCCACTATGTATTCTTCGTGGATACAATCAGTTCAGGTCATAGGAGTATATATCCACATTGTATCTTCAATGGCTATACCTTTTATCAATATAATTATGGATCCGCAGTGTATTTTATGGCGGCCATACCTAAAAAGTCTTTATCACTCAAGCATAGGTATGCCTACCTTGGGTTTGAAACATGTCATAATATTTGTTTGATGGTTGTGTGCATCTTTTTCCAGCCTCTCTGCATCCATACCCTTGCTCGAAAAAGTCTACAAAGTACTTCAGTCATCATCGTCTTCTGACTTCGCACTTTGGGGGGCAATCTGTTACACATCAAAATCACTCATTGAAATGATGGCTAGTGTCATCGTTACAAATATCGCAAGTGTCTCATATTGGTTTCAAGTGTCGCAAGTGTTGCAAAAATTATCTTGTCTATGTCGTCTCTCTAATGACATCGTAAAAACACTTAAGACACCTCAAAGACTAGTCTTGAAGAAAAGAAATCAATTGACAAGGAGTACAAGTCTTTTTCCACTGAAAAAGCCACTCAAAAGTCAAATTTGGAAGGGATCGCTCCCCTACATACTATCAAGGAGCATTGGCACTTTGTACCCTCTTCTAGGGGAGCGTTCCAATGCTCTTTGTCCCTTTTTGAGGGAGCGTTGGCCTTTTTTGGGCAAAATTTGGTTTGTTGGAGGGAATCAGGGAAGAATCCTCTCAATATATGAAGGTGGTTGGATTTGAATCTGAGGTCGAGGCATGATCTTAGGGGATATCCACAACTGAAGGAGAGGAATCCTCAACTTAACCCAAAGATCTGTCAAGTGGTTAGACCTCTCCAAGCCTATATAAGGATGCCTTCTCATGGTGAAAGCATATATGGAGATTGAGAATTACACCAAACTTATGATCCCATAAGTGAGATGCCATTGAAGCATAATCAGTGTAGATTACTTGAGCAAAGGGGTTGGACAAGGAGATATGGAAGAAGCTATTGCACCTTCATCAAAGGATTGTAAGTACTCTTCGTTTGTTCTCATTAATACATATACATGCTTGGCCTGTTTCTTTCAAGTTTATGTTTGTTTCACATGAACTTGTCTTTAGTAGATAGATCTGTGTTTGAGCTAATATCAGTAGAATAGGAAGCCCGTTGTATCTTTTTTTGTTCTACAGGACCTATCGAGGAGCTCAGGATTGGAGCTCAGCTTGGACTTTGCGAGGACAAACACTGTTAACAAGGTGCACATCGTTCTTCTTCCTCTTCGTATATTGTCTTAATTAGATCTAAAAAAGGATGTCAGTGTCCACGTTAATCACTTTTATATCTTGGACTTAGGAGTCTAGAGACCAAGAGGGAATCCGCTTTTCCATAGGAGGATTCCCCTGTAACAGAAAGGAAGCCAAATCAAAAGAAGGATATGTCAAAAATACAATGCTTCATCTGTCGAAAATATGGTCTCTACAAGAATCATTGTCCTGAGCTAAAGAAAAATAAGGAGACACACGAAGCATCAGTTGCCAAAGAAAGGAAACCCCCAAGGAAAACTAAGCAAGATAAAGAAGATTTCTTCCTCTAAAGACAAGGTAACAACATTCTTCATAGTTCTTGTACATATCTTGTTTGCATAGTCTCTGTACATATCTTGTATACCTATCTCTTAGAAGATAATATGTTCCAAGAAGAACTATACCTAAGGGAGAACAACAAGATAAGGATTTCTATCATTCTGAATACAAGTCAGAAAAAAAACATGAAAGGATAAAGTACATCAAACAAATCATGTGGAAGTTATTACATAAGTAACAAGCTGCAAGATAAGCCAAAATCAACAATCAAGAAGAAATTGGAGAAAGACATATGACACCGTGGGAGCTAAGGCAATAAGGATGCAGATGGAAGCATGGAATCTGTTAGATGGAGGGAGCCGATTATATAAAGAAGAGCATGCATTCATACATGAAGCAAGGATTAGGAGGGAGCTAATCCTATGATCCATTGAAGATGATGAAGTGGTAGCAGCCATAAAAAATAGTACGTGTTCAGTTCGACCTTAGAAGAAGTCTTCTTCAAATAGAAGACTTAAAGTATCACTGGTTTTCCATCCACATCCATGATCCTATGATGAAAGAAAGAAGTGGAATCTTTAGGGCATGGAATCTATAAGAAACTACATGGACCCAAGGGCTAAAGAAAAACATGAGGAAGAACATGAAGATTCCAAGAAAGAAAGAGAAGCCAGAACAACTAGTCATTGTATCGATAATCACAAGATTACCAGCCTGATATGAACTCACTAAAAGAAATCAAGCAAAGGAACTAAAAGTTGTGATGAAGAACAGTGTATATGAATGCAAACATTGCAAGATATAGAACTAGAGGTTCTCCCAGATGGAGGGAGAAGACTATGATGATTACTTGTTCCAGTAAACTAGACATACCTCTACATGAGTCATTATATCATCCACAATATCCATGGGTTGGAGTTCTACATCAGATGAATGAAAAGACTGTTCTCCAGAGCAATTGAATAAATATCCTATGAAGAGAAACCTCAAGGATTTTAGGTATACCAAAAAGAGACCCTTGTATGTAGATGGAAGAAGACAACCTGGTGGAGAACCTCCAATGCACAGTAGAAGTGTGATGAAGACTTTATATAATAGAGATATTATATCAGAATGGTTACTCAGAAGCTCAAGATGATGGATCTCTAATCCATGAAAAACTCTCATGATGGCCAAAGAAGGACCACTTGGATATGTTCCAGTTTGACCCTTGCCATGATATTGTGAGCTAGCAGGAACCAAAGAGGAATCCAAAAATGATATACTTTATTGATCATAGATATATGAATCCTTCATAGAAAACCAGTGTTCCAGAAAAACTAAAGTACACTTGAGATCAAGCATTACATTCTCTGTGATGAAGTCCAGAAAAAAGAAAGTGGTTCTCCAATACATATCTCCATAGATGAGAAGATAAGAAGACATTTTGGTAAATCTTTTGTCCAAGATGAAAGAGTTTGTGTACTCAAGATGGAGCTCATGGATACGAATTCCTTATTGAAAAAGGAAGAGATGACTCCCAGGTTGGGAGGGAGCCCTAATGTGTTATTGATTTATGGAAAGTCATTTTTTAGTTCGAAAAATGGTTCAGGATGAGAATTTCCTTTCCAGTTCGGAAAGTGGTTTGAGATTTCTGATGGACAGGCATTTTCCAGTTCAGAAAATGGTCCAGATCGAACGGTCATTTTCGTAATGAAAATGGTTCGATGGATTGTTGATGTACCAT
>JASDQU010229966.1:2857-17131 GCA_032191745.1 Picea mariana | reverse complement strand
GTGTCACCTTGGGGTGCATCAGTTCTCTTTGTGAAGACGATGGATGGAACCTTAAGGTTGTGCATTGATTTTAGACAGTTGAATAAGGTTACCATAAAGATCAAATACCCATTGCCAAGGATTGATGATCTATTTGATCAATTGAAAGGTGCAAGAATATTTTCCAAGATTGACTTGAGGTCAGGCTATCATCAAGTAAGAATAAAAGAACAAGATATCAACCAGACCACATTTAGAACAAGGTATAGCCATTATGAGTTTGTAGTAGTGCCATTTGGGTTGTCAAATGCACCAGCAATCTTCATGTGTTTGTTGAATGGTATTTTTAGATATTACTTGGGTAATTTTTTCATTGTCTTCTTGGATGACATACTTATCTATTATAAGTCTGAAGAAGAGCATGAGCATTGTTTAAGGATAGTGCTACAAGTATTGAGGGAACATCAATTGCATCCCAAGTTACGTAAGTGCATCTTCTACCAAAGGAAGATTCATTAGTTGGGCCAAATTATTTCAAAGGAGGGGATAGAAGTCAATCCTGAGAATATAGAAGCCATTAGAGGTTGACCATCACCAAAGAATGTTATAGAGGTCAAATCATTAATGAGACTTGCAGGTTATTATAGAAGACTCATTAAAGGTTTTTCAAATGTTGCAAACTCAATTACTTCCTTGGAAAAGAAGGGTGTAAAATTTGAATGGACTTTGAAATGTGAAGAAATATTTCAACAATTGAGGAATATTTTGACAAGTGCTCCAAACTTGAAGATTGCAGACCCAAATGAAGATTTTTTTGTATGCACTCATGCATGCAAGGGAGGGCTTGGTGGAGTCCTCATGCAATATGGTCATGTAATTTGTTACGAGTACAAAAAATTGAAGGAGCATGAAATAAATTATGCTACGCATGACTTAGAGATGGAAGCCATAGTCCATGCCTTAAAAATGTCGAGGGATTATCTCATAGGAAAACAACTTGAGTTGATAACAAACCATAGTGGTATGAAATATTTATTTGGACAACCAAACTTGAATGTCGGACAAGTTATATGGTTGGAATTCCTCGGTGAATATGACTTTGATACAAACATATTAAATGCAAGTAAAATAAAGTGGTTGATGCACTCAACAAGAGAGTGCATGAGATGCATGCTACAACCATTAGCATGTATGAGTCTGATTTTAAAGACAGAATTATAGAGGTTACAAATTTAGATCAACATTATTTGCAAATAAAAGAAGCATTACAACAAGGTAATTTTCAATATAAATTTAAATATTTTGAGTTGAAAGAGGATGGAGTCCTCGTGTACAGGGGAAAAGTGTAAGTGTCAAACTCTAGAAAGATAAAAAAAAGAAAGATAAAAAAAATATAGTGTTAAGAGAAATGCACAATGTGCCATATGTTGGGTACCTTGGATATCAAAAATCAATTGTAGTTGTAAGGAGCCAATACCTTTGGCCAAGAACGAAGAAAGAGGTGGTTGATTACATAGCAAGATGTCTTGAATGTCAAAAGGTAAAGTTTGAGCATAGACATGCAACTAGACTGCTACAACTTTTTCTTATTCCCAAGTGGAAATAAGAAGTTATTACAGCTGATTTTATCACTAAGTTGCCCATAACAGTGAAGAACATGATTATATCATGGTAGTGGTGGATAAATTAACTAATGCTGCACATTTTATTCTAGTGAAGACAACTCACAAGGCATCCAACATTGCAAAAATTTACATGAAGGAAATTTCCAGGCTACATGTATTTCCCAAGGCAATTGTTTCGAACAGAGATATCAAGTTCATGTCAGTTTTTTGGAAAGGGTTGTTTAAAGGATTTGGGACAAAATTAAATTTAAGTGTAGCATATCACCCAGAGTCATATGGGAAAACATAGAGGACTAATAGAATAATCGAGGATATGCTAAGAATGTATGTAATGGACCAGCCATCCAAATGGGAATACTATCTTCACTTGGTTGAATTTGATTACAATAATGGGTACCGAGAATCATCGAAGATGAGCCCGTTTGAGGCCTTGTATGGCAGAAAATGCAACACGCAAGTGAGTTGGGATAACCCAGCAAATAGAGTGGTAATTGGGCCTGAATTTCTAAGGGAAATGAAAGAGTGGATTGTAAATATCAGGAAGAGTTTAAAGGTTGTGCAGGACATGAAAAAGAGCTATCTAGATAAAATAGGACATACAAGTAATTCAAAGTGGGTGAGCATGTGTTTTTAAAATAAAATTTAAAAGAAGCTTGCTAAGATTGGGAAGTTTCTCAAAGTTGGCATCGAGATATTCTAGGACATTTGAAGTCTTAAAGAACATAGGCCCAATTGTGTACATGCTTGCATCGCCTAAATCCATGAACATTCATAATGTGTTTCATGTGTCTTTATTGAAAAATATGTGTCTAATCCTAACCACGTAATTGATTGGATTGTGATCTAAGTGGAACATGAACAGGACTTTCGGGTGTAACCAATGCACATTCTGGACTAGAAAGTCAAAGTTCTTAAGAACAGAGCTATTGACCTAGTAAAGGTCCAATGGACCTGCTACAGTCCCGAAGACAATACGTGGGAGCATGAGGAGACCATGCAAGCAGAGTACCCACATATTTTTTGCAATTTTTGAAGAAAATTGAATGTGCATTTGTATATAAGTGTGAAAAGCTCTATTTTGGCAGCTAAAGTTCTCAAAACCACATCTCGGAACTTTTCTAGTCAACCTTCACTAGAAGCCTTGGTAAGGGAATGGTACAACATGAGGGACTTCGTGCAGAGAAAGGGGTACATTCATTGGGTTGTGCAGGTTGAGAGGAACATGAAATTTATGGTTGCAACTGTGGCAAGAGTTGTGAAATTGCAGAATTTCCTAAGCATTGTGATGTAAATTTGTACATGTGTATCAACATGGTGTTGTATACCGAGGATGGTAAAAAACTATAAGGGGAGGGGAATATAACATCTCTATTTTAAACCCTAGTTTAGTAATGTATAATGTACATATGATATGTGGTTGTGGGACAAGTGATGTAGTATGTGAACTTGTATATCCAAAAATAATAAATAAAATGTGATGCCAGCTGCAAATGGACATGGACAGAGTTATGGGGGTTGATTAATCCACAAGAGAGGAGGGGTCTAAGGGGTTTTTTTTCATGTGTTTTAAATTCCAAACCTTTTTCCTTAATTTATGTTTTTGAGTGAACCCTCTATTTTTTCCCTTTGAGTGTATGAAAGCCTAATCATTGAGTACATGTAATAGGGTGGGTATGAGAAGTCACATCTAAAATTATTGGGAGCATGGGGATGAAGTATAATCAACATTGGGGAGAGTGGGAGTCAACTGGATTGGGGGAAAAGAAAATTCCTATGAGAAAAGAGGGAAGTTTTTACAGACAGTTTTTGGGACATCAAGAGAGTGCAGAGCATTGGAGTGTAAAGGAAACCATAGTGGGAATGTGAGGTAGATGTTTGGAGCTAGAAAATGCATGAAGAAGCATGTTGTTAGGCATGTAGAGTGATTTTTGTTGTGGAGAGAAAATATTTTGTTGTTGGGAGTTTCCTATTGCAGTTGTAATTCCATGGAGTTCCCAGCAAGAGAGATTCTTGGCCTACATGCGCTGGAGCCATGGAGTGAAGGGGGGTATCCTTAGGGACTGTGTCGCAAAGAAGGGGATCCCATTCCTTGGGTTGTGTAGTTTGTGGGGAAGAGAGTTAGTGGATTGGGGATGGTTGTAGGAAACTAGTTTGTTGTAAGGAGACATTAGACACCCTTTCTTGTGGATTCCTAACCCCATCTCGAGGGTGACTTAGAGCTGAGATTTGGAGCAACAAGTCTATGGTTGGGTGGAATGTCCATCCTTTATAGCTTGTTGCACAACTGTTATTAAAAGATAAGTGTTTTATCTTGTGTCTCAGTTATATTGATGGTTTATTTTGTTGTGCATTAACTCTGTGTTTGAAATAAATTATATGTTGTTATGTGTATGTTAATTAGTTGCATTCATTTTAATTGGAATTGTTGTTAAATGCACGGGAGTTTTTAGCTTGTTGCATGTTTTAATTGAATGGTACCTGGAAAAGGAAAATTCTAAAATTGTTGGATTAGTAGTGAGGGATGTTACAACCCTTGTCTAAGACCTCTATAGGATTTGAAAAAAAAATAATTAGAACCGTTCATCATAAGAACAAAAGAGGAGGATCTCAAACATCCTTATATCAAATTGATAAAAGGGAGGCCACAAATAATTTATGCTATATTTTTCAAGTTTAATGTTGAGAATAAATATGAGAAATGGGTTACTCTGAGCTTTGTAATTTATTTAAAAGTTGGATCCTTTTTTTCCATATGGTTTCCACATTTCCCAAATTACATTCCCGTGCTTCCTCCCTTCTACAAAATTTTGAAAAAAAATATATTTTGTCTCCCTATGTCGACTTGATGGCCTTACTCTTTAACCTCCACTTAGTCTAATCTTCTTCTAATAAATTTCATTTTTTGACTTCCAAAACTTTTGGAGCTTCTTTTTCTTCATCCAAACGTATACCACCAGTATTCTCAGTAAATAAATATGAAATCTTTCCCTCAATCTCAAAGATGTCTCTTTGGGAATTATCATGTTTTTCTTTGGCCCAATCTTTGCAGGCCCTTTTCAATTTTTGAAGATTACAATTGAATTGGAATATTGTCGATCCTTATTCCCCTAGATATAATTCCCTCCACTTATGTTTAACCAGTGAAATGAATTCTTCATCTTGTAGCCAATAAGAGTTTAATTTGAACAAGCTTGGGGTTTCTAGTATTCTTTGTCAATTTAATAGAAAATTGTGACATGGTCTAAACGACCCCCCAAACTAATCCATGATATAATCCAATATGTTCTTTCCAATGGGGTTTTAGACACCAAAATTTGGTCCAATTTTTTTAAACCCCCTCCCCGCCAAAATGAAAATTCCTCTATGTTAGGTTCATATCAATAAGATCCATATCACATAGATTGGTTGCATCTGTTTTTTCAAGTAGAAAATCGGCGAATTGGTCCATTAGTGAGGTCTCACACCAATTTTTCACTTGATGTAGCACAAAGTTGAAATCTCCTCCCCTTATCACATAATATTTCCTTAGATTTTAATTGCTAAAGAAATTCTCCTGGAAAGGTTTTCTGTCATAGTACGAGCCATAAATGTTACACATCAACAAGACCATTCATAATGATGTTAACATTAGCACAATCAAGATTCTAAAGGGAGAGTGCTTGGACTTTTGTAAAGAATAAGTGTGATTCAAAGCAATCGCTTGGCTTCTAGAATTACCTACAACATCATTGGCACAAAATAACTCGCCTTTTAAGAAAGTGGGAAAAATGTTTACATATTTCTCCCCATAAATCGTAGTCTCTTGAATCAATAGAACATCTAGTTTTGGGTTTTATTAAGTGCTCTAGGATAATTTTCTTATGGGGAAGCTTCCACCCTCCTCATGTTTCAAGTGTTTGTGGAGGCACCAAACTCTACAATACTAAGTGAGTTGTCCCTTCTCCTCTATTATTTACAAGCACCTACTAGGTTTAGAGTGGACCTAATTCAACTAATTTTAGAGTGGACCCATAGCATTATGTAGTTTTTTCAATTTTTCTTTTCATGAGAACTACATCTTGAAACAAACCATGTTTATTTATGAAACTATGTTCAATGGACCTTGTTATCACATGATTTGTACTTGTGCAAAGGCTCCATAAGATATCAATCTTGTGTAACAATTGGAGATATCTACCACTATCACCTAAGTAGATACTTACCTCATTTTAGTGCAAGAGAGAGGTCCAACACAAGGGAGGCTTCCCTAGTGACCTTAAGGGATCAAGTAGCAAGATTAGTTGAGCATACAACTCCCTATCTTGGTCACTTGGATGCTCAAGCTAGATCTAGGAAAGGTGAAGGGACAAATTGGTTTGAACGAGGTAATTGGGCGACCTGTGCGAGACAATAAACTCTTCAATGCACAAAATCATCAATTACCAAGTTATATAGCATAGCAATCACCTTTAGACACTGGATGACAAGTAAAACCTATTGATGTTGTAAATTTGTAGCAGTGAACTAGTTTATATTAGAAACTAAATATTTATAACAACAATAAGAAAAACCACCCAAAAAATTAGCAATGTACTATCTAAATTTAGCTTGCAACAAGGGAAACAATATCAAATTTATAAAACAATTTTTTGGGCAAGTTTTGCCACAATATTAAGTAAATTTGTAGCCATAAACTATAGCCCTAATGGATGTACATGCAATTTATGACAGAAACCAATAGACCAATGATTATTCATTGCATTATAGTACAATTAGCTTGCTAATGATGTCATAAATTTAATTTAAGAAAGGGTTTTGAGAGAGTGTGTGTTTAATTTAAACTAGGGTTTCAACCACCACATGCTATCAAAAAGACTAGTGTTGTTTCTCTTTCTTGGGCAATGGATTCAAGTAACACACCATGAAAATTTCTCGGTGCAAGGGGTGTGAAGATAAAGATAGGGAATATAGCCTCATAAACCCTAGTTTCAACTTCTTCAAACAAACACTAGGGCTTAAACTATCCAAGACAAGGACCCTAGGGTATAAATCCTCTTAAGCCCTAGAATAATGTCTTAATGCTTCAACAATTAATGATAATTGAAAGTAGGGAGGGGGATAAAGCCTCTTAATCCCTCCTAGGCTTCAAGCATACAAGGTACATGCCACAATTAAGCCTCTAAAAGAACACTTACCAAAAATATATCACACATGAGCAAGAAACTTGAACAAGGAAGATTTACCAAGCCAAGCACATGCATGAGGAAACCCTAATTCACCATCCAATCACCAGCAAGAGACAAGAATCCAATAAAAGTCCTCCTTCAAGTGTTGTGCACTAGATTCCAAGAGAGACAAAGAGATAGAGAAAAAAAATTATAGAGTGCTCTCTCACAAGTGTGAGAAGTGTCGATGATGAAAAAATGAAAATGAGCACTAGCCTTATTTGTATAAGGTAACCGTAATGCTATTGTCCACATACTTTGAGTAAAATCATTACAATTCATGCTAGAAGTGGGGCCAACGCTACAATGAATAATCATGCAATAATACATCAACAAGTCACACGTGTGGTGAAGTAAAGCCCTCAAGGGTGTGGGGGAGGCCTCCAAAGCCCACATGTCATCATCAAGGACTGCGAGCAAGGTGAAATACCTTCATCAAGTGCCCTGTCACATCATGTGGTGTCCAAGTGGCAAGAAAACCCCAATGTCATCAAACCCTAGTGTGTGATGTCATCATAAAAAATCCCAACATCCAAGGTGAAGGAGGCAATGTCAAGGATGGAGAAGGAGTGTATCTCATCTCTACATGGTGTCCTGCTATTTATTAATGCAACTTCCTCCATTCAAGGCACAATAATATATGGGGTACAATGCCCAGAGTGTGGGCTTCTTACCCACATGTGTGCCACTATGACCATATCTAGCAAATGCAAGCCCATCTGTCTCTCATCAAATGTCCAAAAGATTTAAGAGCTTGTATCTAAGTGTGTCAAGCACTACAAGGAAAAGACCCTCTAGTGAAGGTTTTAAGTGTTACAAAATTGGCAAAAATTGTAAAACAAAACTCCGTGAAAACATTCGTTTTTGCAGAGATTATAATGGAACTTCATTATAACTAAAAAAAGTTGGGTGGGCGGGGGTTGTAGCGGATATTTTTCTAGTCGGTGCGCTTCATGGTATATACACACCAGTGCGTTCTCAAACATAAAACATTGGTGCTTACATTACACCGAAAGCACCGAGTCAGTCCTAAAATATTGGGGCACCAGTGCGTTTATACAAAATAACGCATTGGTGCTTCAATAAAAGAAACGCAGCGGTAGAATCTATGATACCAAACACCAATGCGTTCTATAACTTCAAGCACCGGTGCTTACAATTACAAGAAAGCATCAGGGTGGTCCAAAAAAGATTGGGGTATCGGTGCTCTTATGAGTAATAATGAAATGGTGCCTTAATAAGAATAAGGCACCGGGTGAATCTATGATACCATCACCGGTGTGTTAAAAACCAAACCTATCGGTGCATGATATTCGAAACGCACCGAGGCGGAAGTGCAATACAGAAGAACCGGTGTGTTTATTAATTAAACGCACCAATAAAGGTTTTTTATTATTATAATTGTTGGTTAAAATAGTATTAAGATCGGTGCTAGTTCCTTGTATATCAGCACCGGTGCGAATTTAATTACGGCACCGGTGCGTTGTATCTTGAAACGCATAGGTTGTCATTTTCTCTTTTTAGAAACACCGACCTATGACAGTGCACAATTATTGTTATTTTTTAATTCCATTGTTCATAAAAAAAATTGACATATATCTTATAATAGTATTCATATAAATTAAATTTTGATTAGTGCATTTGGATACGATGTTTGGATTAATTTGTTATATCATCAGATTTCACATCTCTTCATTATAATATTTAATCATTCATATATTTAATCAGCGATGTAACATTTCACAACAACATTGGACAACGCAATAGAATAAAATAAAACATATTGTATTATATATGAATAATAGGTTCTTTGTCATACAAAATTGATCGGCACTTATTGACAAACTCTTTTCTTTCAATTGGGACACTATGTCCATTACATTAAACAAAATGTCTGATTTTCATAGACAATTATTTCAAAAATACAATAACTTGCATTGATATCCAAATACATTGATCATCATTCTTCGTTGGAACTGTTGTCAATGCTCGAGCTATTTCCATGACTTGGGTTATTTGGTCAAATTTTTTGTTGATTGTCTCGATTGTTTTCCTCTTCTTCAAACGATTCCATCTACAAAAATAAAAATAAAGTGTAATGAGTGTATCTACATTGGTGAGAATAATGAAAATTGAAATAAATAATATACATGAATGTAAATTGAAAAGCAACATACCATAGCAAGAATTAAGTCTTGAATGATACCCATTTTTTCAAAACCAAATCTCATGCCTTCTGTCAACAACTCTTATGTTGGCACATTTCCATACTTTGTTTCCTGCAAGTTATATACCCCATAATAAATCATAGATTTAATATAAAAGATTTTTTTTGTTCCATTAATTATAAAATGAGAGAAGTAAAACAACATAAGATACTTACAAACTCCACAATTAATTTTTGATATGCTAACATATACTCATGACCCTTATTTAACCCAATGTCAATCAATTCTTGCAATGGTTCTTCTTTGTATGTTAGCACATGTTTGAAGACATTCAAGGATGGTTGTTGTAAAACAAATTAAAATATACAAAAATGAAATCTTAAGTTAATGTTATAAGGAAATAACAATTACTCACAAAGTTTTTTATCAACCATTTTCTTCCTTGTTGTCCTATTTTATGTACTGAATGGGTTCCATTTTGTTTTCTTTTCTACAAGAAAATACTTGAAAATTAATATTTAATGCTAAATTATTTATTTATATGTACCTAATAGAAAATTTCAATGATTTCATACATTTGAAGCATGTTGTTGTTGAGATGGCTCCTCCTACGATGCAATTATGTTCATTTCTTTTACCATCTCATTATACACTTTTTTTGACATCACTACTGGCATATTTTGGATATCAGCACGTTGATCCTTTGGAATTTTCATAATTTTTCAAAAAAAATTAACATGACAATAAACTATTTTTATATTGATATATGAAAACTAAATATAACAAAATTGATATTAATAAAAGAATGGTTTGTAGTAATATATACATATTCTAGAGCTATTGTGTGTAACCACAAGGGTAAGAATGCACCTCTATTATATGAAGTAACAAGCAGCAATACTGTTGGTGGAAAAGATGAGGCGAGACGAAATGTCATCGCGGCTAGGGCCTAAACCCTAGTCGCCTCGCTCTGGTTTTCGATTGCAGGGGCGCGGACTGCAGCAGCCGGTCAGCTTTCTTTGCATCCAGGGCCACGGATCGGCGTCAAAGCGTTCCTCCAGTGTTTCGCCTACGTTTCCCAAGTTTTTTGCATACGTTTTGGAGCAGTGGTCTGCCTCTGCGACTTGCTCCGTCCTTTTGTTTGCTGGAGGTCGCCGCCCTACTACGATGGCCCCAGATCCATTTGTCGAGATGGAAAAAGATCCTTTGGAAGCATTCAAACCGTTAGTCTGCCCGGCAGGACCTAAATCCAAGCCTTCTCTTTCGTCTAAGTTTGTTAAGAAGATGGAGGAGATCCCTTCTCTGGAGCTATCCCCAGAGGGGCCTTGCAATCTTGCCCTCCTTCTAGTAGAAAAGGCCCTCATTGGAAAGTTTACGGGGTTATGGCCCAGCCCCAAAACGGTGGAGGCATGGATTGATGATCGTTGGAAGTCGTTGATACAGGGAAACGTTTCTTTGTGCAGTAGGCAGGGGTTTTTTTGTCTTCAGTTTCTCGAGGGCAGAGGACCGTGACCTAGTTTTCAGATCTGGACCCTATTTCATGGGGTCGAGAGGGTTGTTCTTAGCCCCCTGGACTCTTGACTTCAATCCAGGAGCTGAGATCACCGCAGCCCCTGTTTGGGTTAGGCTGCCTCATCTCCCCTTGCATCTTTGGGGGAAAAACTCTCTGGAGGACATTGGAAACAAGCTTGGGCGCTTCCTGGATAGTGTGGAGCCGAAAGGGGATCAGTTTACCTGCGCTCATATTTGTGTTGAGGTTAACCTCGAGAAAGGACTCCCGAAAGCCATTAATCTCTCCCTGGGGGAATGGTGCCATATCCAAGAGCTAGATTACGAGCAAATTCCTTTTAAGTTCCTTTGGTGCCATGCCTACGGTCATTTCGCAAAAAGATGCCCCAAAGCCTCTGAGGAGCCGGGACCAGTCAAAGAAGATGATTTTCAGCCAGTAACTAACCAACGAAGGCATCCAAGGCGAAAGGATCCACTACCCCAGGCTCTGAAGGCCACTCATTCAGCAGAGGCAACTCTAGAAAATAAAAACAGCTTTGATGCGCTGAAGGAAGATGAAGCCCAAGAACCAGAAGCAACAGCAGTTAAGGAAGACCCTCCAGCAGACGGAAGCCTTCTGGATTCCACTCCCCCATAATCAGTAGCAGCGAGAGAAATTCAAGCTTCAAATCCGGAACCCTCTGCCCCTGCAGATCTGGTTGTTTCAGTCCCCTCTAGCGGCTCTGTGGAAACTTCTGAACCTGAAGACAATTCAGTTCCGTCTCCACCGCTTACCCGAGGGCGAAGGACCAACAAAGCGCGCAGAGAAAAGGAGGCAGCCTCCAACATTTCTTTAGGTTCTCAGAAAAAGTTGGATCCCTACTTTAAGGGGAAAATTTCAGCCCCCTCGGTTTAATGCTCTGCTTCTTTCTTCTACTGTGCTCACAGTTTGTGAGAATCTACTCATGTATGCATTTTGTGTCATTTTCTCGAATTCGCTCAAGAAGCAGATGGGATTGGTCCCCCAAGACATTCACAAGAAGGTTGGCAGCACTGTTAGAGGTCACCAACCTTCTTCAGATTTGTAACTTTCTGATTCTGGCTCGCCAGAATGCCACTTAATGCAACATAACCGTTCTCGTCAAAAAAAATATATACATATTCTAGAAAAACATTTTTAGGAATATTACTTTTTAACTCATTCTTTTTTGTTGTTGTATGTTTTTTTTTTATTACAAGTCTGGCAGGTCTCATTGACCATTGCTCTGGAAACACTTCATGTAGTTTATATATAACCTGGTTCTTGGAATCATTGGATTGATTTTTGTATTGTAAGTGGGAAGTACATATCTATGTTCGTTCCACCATATCCCTCATAGTTTTGTAAAAAGTTTCCCCCCTTTCAATAACCTCCAGCACCACTATAGATGAGCTAAGGACCAATTCATCATCATTTACATCTTCTATAATTTTTATTTTCTTAGGACAACATTTTGTTCCTTCATTGTTGGTCCCTATAGAACATTAAACATATGTGAAATAATAGATTGTTTGAAACATGTTATCTAATATTTTTAAGTATATTATTAATGAAAATTCAAAAAAGAACTCATGTTGAATAGAATTTTTTCATTCACCTGATTCTTTCTTTTGCAATTTTTCCATCAAGTTTTTACGCTCTTCTGCACTTAGATCACAAAGAATATTATCAAGCCTCCTCATTTTATGGCTCTATGGGACACACACTAACCAATACATATTAGTTAAACTTACATATAGTTCAAACATATTAATTTTGTATAGAATTTACAAAGAACTTGTCTTTTTAACATATTAATTTTGTATATAATTTATAAAGAACTTGTCTTTTTTGCCTTTTTGGATGTGTTATCATTGTGTCGATCAAAATTTTTGTTACTTGAACTATTCTCACACATTTTTTTATCAATATATATCATGTACCATTCAATACACAAGCTATTAAATATATTTTTTAAATAAATCACATAATTTTCTGCAAAAAAAAGTTTCTGGTGTGCTTTCATAATATAAAAGCACCGGTGTATTCCATATATGAAACGCACCGATATCAAAATAGATTTTTTTAAAACTATAAATTACAACAATGTGATATGTATCATTATCATCACCACTCCAATATAAAAAAAAAATTACCATGAACAAATAAAATTACACATCGATGAACGAATATTTGTAATTATGTTGCGGCATCACCAGTGCGTTAGATTCAATTAGGCGCACCAATTACCCGAAACGGTTTTTTTAAACTTGACAGGATCGAGAGGGTTTTGATCCAATGCATCACATGTCAAATGTCTTTTATATGGAAACATAAACCCATTAAATCTAAAATTCCTAAAATGGAAAGATGTAATTATGAAGTGATAGAGGGAGTTAAAGCTTAAGGTGAAATTTTGCAGTCATATAAGCAAGAAGAATCAAGGGTTTAAGGTAAGTATGAAATTTTTTTATTTTTTCTGAATTTTAATTAAATCTAAATAAAGATACAAATTGTAAAAAAAATTATTATTAAAATCAACAGCAAAATTTAAAAATTTTACTATGCAGGGTTTTGAGTGAATCACAAAACCCTTCAAATTATGATTTTCTGAATAATTTTGTTGCTCCAAAAGGGTTTTGAAGGAAACACCATACCCTTCAAATTATGATCTTCTTAATAAGTCTCATGTTCCAAAGTATTGATCTGCTAATCCACAGTGCTCCCCTGTATGTCTCTCTTGCAAATCTCTCCCCTGTAAATTTTGGCAAAATAATAAAATATTGAATAGCTTAATACCCAAGAAAGATTTCATGAAAAGGGTTTTAAATGAATCACCATAACCTTCAAATTCTGATCTTCTGAATAATCTTGTTGTTCCAAAGTATTATGTTGCTCTGTAGTTCTCTCTTGTATGGCTCTCTTGCAAATCTTTCCACTGTAAATTTTGGTAAAATAATGAAACCATGAATAACTTTTTACTATTTAAATGACTTTATGAAATTCGATTTTAAATTTCTGCTCATTTTTCAATTGTAAAAAAACAAAGTCGTGTTTTTTTGAAGTTTTTCGAAACCCCAGTGTGTCTATTAATATAACGCATCGGTGTGTTTTGTATACAACAGACCAATGCACTTAAAAGTTTTGGAGCACCAATCTCAGATAATTCTTTTTATTTATTTGTGAACCAGTGCAACTCGTAAATAAATGCCCCGGTGCTTTATATTGTTATATACGCACCGGTGTGACTCCTAAATAAACGCCTTGGTGCTTTATATTGTTATATACACACTGGTGCATGTTGTTTAAATAAGCACATTGTTATGCTTTCAAAGTTATCATAATTTTTATTCACACAAAATAGTATATTCATCTTAAATTATCTTTTAGGATGCATACACATGACTTGCAATACTCCATAATATGCATTTTTCTTCTTATAGTCGCCTTATTCTTAATAATTTATTGTTAGTTTCGCTCAAATACGGGGAGAAAAGCTTATAATAGCAAATGGCCAATTCTTCAAATTCTAGCCCATTCCATATTGCTCAAAGTTCATCGCAGAGTCCTCCCTTTCCATCTCCAGTAAGTTAAGATTTTATTTATATTTTTATTATCTAATTGAGTTTATTTTTTTTATCCTTGTCAATCTAAATAAAAATGTATCCAAATTTGCAGGATCCTGATTCAAAATTGAGTTCAGATGCAGATAATATTCCACCAATAACTTATTCATTTGCGCTGAGGAAACCCTAATCGGTAGCCTCCTCGGGCCCCCTGGTTGCCTCTCG
>JASDQU010229965.1:0-17227 GCA_032191745.1 Picea mariana | reverse complement strand
TGGAATCTGGATTCTGGAATTGGATTCACATGGATGCACATGAATATATATGAGAAACTTTGCAAATTTGTGTATAATGGTTTGGATTCACATGGATGCACATGAATATGTATTTTTTTTTCGAAAAATTGAATATTTAATGTATTTTTAGAAACCGGTTTTTTGATCCGGTTTTATTCCCGTTTTTTTCCGGTTCCGGTCCGGTTCCGGTTTTTGGGGTCGACCGGTTCAATGACCGGTTCGATTCTGGTAACATTGCTTTTGAGTGATCATGATGGCGATCATATTCATAGAGGAGACATGCCACCCCCATCCACTACAAGTGTTCCAGATTCATCAGTTTTACCTTTATCTGCACAACATCCATTGTCACATGGGGGCCATTCAGCTGCTGGTTGTGTTCTACGATCACTTCCACCTGTTCCTCCTCTTATTCAAAGATCACGGGAGAAGAAACTAGAAGTTTCTCGTGGCAAGAGGAAAACTTAGAGCATAGTACTTAGTACTTGCTAGATCTCTTTTTTTGTTTCATGTTTAGAAGTACCTCTAAAACTTAGTACTTTGTCTCGAGAACTCTTGACTCTTTATTATGGCTTATTCTGTAAACAATGAAGTTATGAAGTTATGAACTTAAGAACATCATATGACAATTTACCTTTGAAGTTAATAATTGATGTTATGATGCTTTAATGTTGAGTCCCACATATGTTTATGATTGATATTATATGTGTAGTATGTACTAAATGGTTGATGCTTAATGATCATTGATTCATCACTAATCAATTAGTTAAATGATCTTATATCTATGTTTTCATGTTTTTTGCAATTGATTCAACATTCTGCATGTTTTATATATATGCATCAAAAAATATATTTTTTATGTATTATATAAAAAACGCTCCCAAAACGCTCCCGCTCCCGGAGATTTTTGAAAATCTGCGCTTCCTGCTTCCGCTCCGCGCTCCCAACAGCCTTGCTTCAATAGTTGTTGCCATTTGATGTTTTAAATCAGTTGGCACCACTGAGGAGCCTATTCCCCATCTAGGTTTGAATCTTAGAATCCTAGATTTCCTGTCTCAAGGGGTGTAAGAAGAAGGGGTACAAGGTCCTGTTTTTGCATATATGCTGAAATGCCGAGAACACTGTTAAGTGTGCTGAATGCTGAAAAACAACCCAATTTGTTTTGCATATATGCTGAAATGCCGAGAACACTGTTAAGTGTGCTGAATTCTGAAAACAACCCAATTTGTATCTTCTCCATGTAAGGTCGGATGGGTCTGATTCCATTATCTAGCATCATGAAATGGGGGTACCACTATCACTTTTAATATCAAAATTCAAGTTAATGTTGAGATTTACTTTTACTTATATTTAATGAAACTGATATTTTTATTTTACTTTTAAGTTTTAGCTTAAACAATTAATATTAAGACTTCAATGTGTTTCTGAAAAGGAGGTCGACTGGACAACATGACTAGCTGAAGGTGATCGGCTGGACGGCGAAGGGAGTTAGATTTCTTTTATGGGGGTCGGGAAGGTTGGAGGGTTTTTTTTCTTCGTTTTTTGGTTCTTGGATTGACATTCCCTGAATAGACCGGCCTGAGTGGTTTGTGCCAAAATTGGTTAAAATTGGTTGGTTCAGGGACAAACTGGTCCAAAACTGGTTCAATATATCGATCCGGGCCAGTTTGGGGGAAAATCAGTTGAAATTGGTCTGTTCAGTTTGAGTGATTGGATGGTTGGCTCTGAGAAGCTCAAATTGATACAAATCAGTGAAGGGAAAGCAAAATTCAACCGACATATGTGTGCATATTTCACATTCAGAAGCACAATATCATCTCACCATTCCAGGGAATCCTGAGGATCGTGGAGTTGCTCCTAATGCCACCCGAAGCCCACAGAGTAGGTATCCAGCCTTTCTTCAATCAATATGGCAGTCATAAATTTCATTCCTCTTTCCCAAGCTTATTGCAACAAACAGTTAAAATTCTTAAATGGTGCTGTACTTTCGCATTCATATTCAACAACTCCCAATTCCCACGAAGAAACAGACAATCAGTTGCTTACTGTTCATAAGTCATTCACAAAGATTTTTCAACCATCCAAGAAGGAATGCCAATGGGGCGGTACTCAGAAAAAGGTCAAAGATATACACATGCTGATAATTCCTTCATATCAAGTGATAACAGGGTTCTTGTTCTTAGTAGAACAAGAAGGGAAGCAAAGAGAAAAGACAAAAAGATATATACAGCAAGGGTTTTTATTTTAAAATTTCTCCCATAGTTTCCTTTTTAACCACATCTTCCCAATAGTATAAAAATCAAAACCCTACCCTGAAATTTTTTATTCTACCCAAGGAGAACATTTGCCATTAAATTTCCTTCTTTCTTTTGTTCTCATGAAATCCTTCCCCATCATTAATATGAGTGTCAAATTCATTTTTTCCAACCAATCAAGAGAGAATATTTACTTACCCAAAAGAAATGCAGTAGATTAGATAACATCATAACTCTTGAGATTTACTGTTGTATATGTGGGCAGTCTCTAACACCTTCTGATTTCTATCTACCTTCTTAATGCAACACCCTAGTTTTGATCCCCAGATTAGCATTGTATAAAGTGTATATGATGAAAGGCCGAGAGCCAAACGATGATGTAAATATGTAAATTCAACATTGAATAATAAGAAAATACATCACTGGCTGCAGACTGAGAAGGACGAAATACGTGGGTTCTATGCATCCACATGAGAGGAATGAAAGGGGTTTTATGCATCCACATGAGAGGAATAAAAGGGGGCTTAGGGGGCTCAGAGGGGGGGCAAATAAAATAATATTAATTTAATTCTAAGCCTAAGTCCTTGTCTTATATTATCCTAATTTATATCAACCTTGGAATTAATTGCCAAGTGAAGTATGTGGGATTCTTAGGAAGACACATGGCGAGTTTGGAGCATGCAAATATAATCCTTGACTTTTGGTTGTTGTGGGGGATTTTTGCCATTCATTCTTCCCTGAAGTTGTCGAGAGAGCCTATGCCACACTATGACCTTTAATAGGAGTATGGTTGTCATGAATCCTATGTGATAATTATGTCAAGTGCATGAGGAATTATTGCCATTGAGAAAAACTCTATTACAACGGAGAATTCATGGAGTCCCCAACATAGAGATTTCTTGGCCAACTTATGTTGGAGCCTTGGAGGGAAGTGGGATAGCCTGAGGGATTGTGTGGCGGAGAAGGGGATCCCATCCTTAGGTTGTGCAGATTGAAGGGAAAAGATAGTAGGTTAAAATCCAATATAGGACAAGTAATAAATAATTGAATAAGATTTGATGAATGATTACAATGAGAATGAAGGCTATATATATACCCATGCAGGAGTGCCCTTTCATTAAGAGACACGTCCTTTAGATAAGACATGTCTTTTCATTATGATGTATTAATTATTATTTATTTATATCCATTTCTATATATCTTTGTTTATAACATAGCATAGTGATGGAAGGTCTTGTCGTCTTTTTCTTTGGTTTTTAATGTCTTCACATCATTCTCTATTCTTGGAACTGTTGCAGTTGATGATACAAGATGATATGATCCAATGTAAAAAGGACAATAGGTTAAAATCCATATAGAACAAGTAATAAATAATTGAATAAGATATGATGAATGATTACAATGAGAATGAGAGCTGTATATATAACCATGCAGGGGTGGCCTTTCATTAAGAGACACATCCTTTAGATAAGACACGTCTTTTCATTATGATGTATTAATTATTATTTACTTATATCTATTTCTATATATTTGTGTTCATAACAAATTACAACTTGTGAGTTCTAGAAAAAATGGGTTGTGAGAGGATTAGAGCCATCCATAGGCAAATTTGTCTTTGTGGACTCATAGCCTTAGTTCGGGGGTGGCTTGTTGCAGAAAGATTATGTGCAACAAAGAGCCTATGGTTGGGTGGAACATCCTTCTCTTGCAACCAATTGGTGTTTTATTCCCTGAAGATAAGTGTTATGGTCTATTGATTATTATGTTGATTTAATGTTGTTTACTTATGAATTGAATGATATTTTTGATTACATGCATGAGACCACATTAGTAACATTGAATAATTAATTTTATTTGCATAAGCCTGCTTGTCATATTGTATGCACTCATAAATTAACAACAATAATTAATTTTATTTGCATAARCCTGCTTGTCATATTGTATGCACTCATAAATTAACAATAGGACAATGAGGAGATKGGTATTAAAGCAAGAATTAATTTTATTTGCATAATCCTGCTTGTCATATTGTATGCACTCATAAATTAACAACAGGACAATGAGGTGAGGAGATTGGTATTAAAGCAAGAAGTTGGGTGAGAAATTGTGTTTGCTTGTCATATTGTATGCACTCATAAATTAACAGCAGGACAATGAGGTGAGGAGATTGGTATTAAAGCAAGAAGTTGGGTGAGAAATTGTGTTTTCTAGAGGTACCCTCTATCCTCAATGATTGACAGAGGGTATTGGGTATATTACAACATGGTATTTTTTTGTAAGCACACAAGACTATTTATATTAATCTATCATTGGAAAATTTGTACAAAAAAGCTTTGTTGTTAGCCTGTCGCTCGGGAAACTAGACCAACAACAAATAAATAAGTCATTTTTCCATAGAGTTTGTAGGAGGTTTTCTAGAGTACCCTGTCTAGCTAAAAAAACATCAAAAAGATAGAACTAGAGCTTGTAGCAAGCTTTGTTTTATCCACTACTTTGTATCATCATTCAAAACCAAAAATAGGGTGTACATACTAGTTAGTGAGTTGGTGGTTTTGCAATTGAGTCTTGAGGCGGCTTAGATGTTGATTTCGCAGTGCTCTTCAGGGTTGAGGCTGTCATCACTTTGCTTGAGGACAAGAGATGAGATAAGGCTTCTTTGAGGAGCAGGTGAAGATTGTCCGTTAGCAACTGGATGGTGTTATGGGCATCTTTCTAGGTTTGTAGCATTTGTCCTAGTAGTGTTTGTAGCATTTGTCCACTTCCTCCAGGTGAGCACTGAATTGCGGTGAGGGGTGGGTGTTCCTGTTGAGATTTGGTACCTTGGAAAGTGGTCCCCTTGAGTTATTGAGTGTCTAACTCAAAGGGGGGGGAAATATTTGACCCTCACCACTTTACTTTATGTTATAAAGTCAAAGTGACTTTATTTCATTTAAGTCACAAAGTTACTTTAATAACATAAAGTGACTTAGGAGACTTAAGTCATTTTGGAGATTTAATCTCCACCATTGATTCGAGTTTGGCCTAGATCTAGTCTTGGCCATCGGTTTCCTAGGTTAGCCTAAGGATGAGGCTAAAGGAGGGAAAAGGGGCAAAAGCACATTCATTGTTCACTTGGAGATTAGAGTGAAGAGAGGAGAGGAGAAGAGAAGATTTTTGGGGTTTGGAGAAGAAGGGTGCACTCTTGAGAGATGAGGGTGCAAGGAGGCAAGGAAGCTTGCTTACTTGAGTGTGGGTGAACTTGTGAGAGGCAAGGGTGCACTAGAGCTTGAGGGGTGCACCATAGTAGGCAAGTAAGCAAGCAAGACAAGGAGGGTGCAAGGGCTAAGGCAAGGGGCGCACCAAAGCAAGGGGCACACAAGCCAACGCAAAGGGGGTGCATCTCAAGTCTAGCAGTCACAACAAGGAAAGGGGTGCATCTTCCAAGAGGGGCGCAAATCCCAAGGAGCATGTAAAGCTAAGCTTGAGAGGAGCTAGCTTTTGTATTAGGTTCCTTTGTGTATTTCCCTTGTTGTTCATTTGCTTAAGATCTCCATAATAAAATTTCTCTTCCAACTGGTTTTCCCCATTCCCCATGGGGGTTTTTCCAGGGTCATGTTGACCAAAAATACTTGTGTAGAGATCTTGTGGTTTGCATTCTTTTATTTCAGCATTTAGGTGTAAAGATCCTAGAGGAGTATTTTATGTTTTAATGCATGTGGAAGAGCTAACTTGGACAGCAAAACTATCCTAATTAAACCCTTCTCAAAGAGGCATTAAAAGAGCATAAAATCACAAGCATAAGGGCAGATTCAGTGGGCAGAAATTTCAGACTTGGTGGCTGTCCTAAAACAGATTTGAAAACCCTTGAAAACAATGCCCAACAAGAGGTCAAAGACAAACCTGTTGGGCAGCCTTAGGAACATCAAAATTCTTCGGTTCCTTCCCCAGCCTAGCAGTCAGACCACTCCATTGGAGAGCCACTTCCGTGCCTGTATCCATGACGGTACTTATGTCTAGGTGCCATCAAGCCCAAAGCTTTCCTCCTGGTGCCAAGGCTGAAATGCTGCWTGGAGGGGCAACTTGTGATCCACCTAGGAGCYTGTTTGGCTTGGGAWTCCCCCTCAATCTCAATCCCTAGAGCTCTGTCTCTGTGGTGGGCTTGTGTTTTTGCCTGTCTGTCCTGGAGCTCAACCTTCCTTGTTCTTTGCCAWGACTGCCTCATGCTGTTGAAGTTAGCTGTGTCGGAGAAGCCAAGGATTGAGGTGTTAGAACTTAGTACGTCTCTTCCTTCACATTAAGTCCAGGTCTAATTGCCACGGGACAGTCGCTGWCGTTCTCATACGTGAGGATGCTTGGTGTCCGTGCCCCCACCTGATCGCTTTCCATGCAGTCATCGAGCTCTGTGTTTTCTAGAGGTACCCCCTACCCTCAATAGAGTACAAAGGATATTGGGTACTTCACACTTTTCCAATAAATAGTTGAAGCAATGTGTTTGTGTGTAAATGTTTTCCAATTCTTCGACTGGTATCTCTYTGAGTGGTTTTGTAATATTTTTCCCAAAAGTAAGAGGATTGTATCAAGATTTTGGATAGGGAGAGAGCTTGTAGAGCAAGTGTATTGRAGAGAATGAAAGGAATCCCTTCTTCTCATATGGCTTTTCCTCCCCTCGGCTCCCCACCATTCTCCCTTCCTCTCATATGGCTTTTCCTCCCCTTGACTCCCCACAACCTTGTTGGAAGGCGTGAGAGTCATTTCTGCAAAGTGGCAGAGGCAAGGAAGTGTTTGTCTCCTCCATTTTTTAGTATTCATTTCTTCCTACTATCGCATCTTTTCTTCCCAAAACGCTTTTATTTTTGTTCTTGCTTATTGTGTGTTTGTATTCTTTAGAGTCTTTATATATGTGTTCCAAATTAAGTATTTTGGGTCTTACATGTTCTAGATTAATTATTTTGGGACAAGTTGTTATCTACTGTCTCTAGTGAGAGAGACCTCATTTGCAAGGAGGAGATACTTCTGCAAAAAAGATACAACAGATAGAAACACATTAATCACTATTTTAAGGTAGCCGTTATTGATTTAGTTGCATGCTTTAAGTAGGGTCGAGTGTAGGATCATTCAAGTTTGGTAAAATGTCAAATCTCTATTCATAAAATGAATCTCAAAAATGATCTGTGTAAAATGTATAAAACATGATATGAGAAATATACATCAAAACAATGTTGCAAATTTGTGTCTGCGAATATATTGCTGAGGGTCCCAAAGAAACTTATCAGCAACACTGGGGAAAATATCAGCAAACTTAAAAAAATACAAAAATATTCATTTTTTTTCAATCTTTTAAACATCTAAAAGCAACATCCTCTCTCTAGCCATTTTATCAGCAAAGGTAACAACGAGTAACCCCTTTGTTCTCAATCCCTTGCTTTCCCTCTTCAAAATGAGCAAAAATAACCCCCTCCCCCCCAAAAAAAAAATCTGAATCAGCTGATATTTTCCATCATCTTGTGAAATTGCCAATATATTGTGATATTTTCGGAGTTCGAAAAATAGTGTGATATTTTTGTATATGTATTCTATGCTGCATTAAAAAAATAATAGGATGTAGTAATTTGGCGTTGTGGAACACCAAAAATGATTTTTAAACATTGTCTTTAACTAATTGGAGGTTTTATTTTGTTTGTTTCAACTTTTTTCCTAGGAAAACAAAATGTTTTTGCACTGAGAGAAGTGACTGCACTCTACAACCCAATTTGGTGAGATCTGTCACGACTCACATGTGATGGTGGGTGGGCAATGCTAATAAAACTAAAATGGAAAAAACCTGACACTATTTGCTATTGTAATAAAAGAAGAAAATGGTGCCGACATAAAAGAAGAAATAAAGTAGTATAGATTCATCTTAACCTTGGATCTTTTGAGCGGCGAGAGGTTTGCACCTGGTTTTTTAATACCTCTTCGGGCTTAATAGATCCGGGGTTAACATGAATCTTTGCTAGTTTTCATAATAAATCAATTATAATAAAAATAACGATTTTGCTCAAGACTTTAGCTATACCCTGAACAACTGGAATATAATGATACTTAAAACTATAAATCAAAATAGTTAAATACTTGATTCTAGATTAGCCTTTTTACAGGATCGGATTACATTAGGGTCCCTTTGATATTCCTTACTAGAGATTCTTGGAATTAACGGGTTCATCTGTTGTGATAACGGTATGACCCCTCTTGTAGGTTGGCCATTGATACACCATTTTGTATAGGAGTTGCTTCATTTAGCATTACCTTTGCCTCTGCAATAACTGAGAAAGAGCAATGCAATAAGCAACATGTTTAAAATTTTCAAGGTATAGGAAGTAGGAGATAATGATTGATACATGATAGTTTCTCTAGCAAGAAGCTGAAAGCTGAAAAGCAGATTTTTTGCTTTCTTTTTAGTCTAACATCTGCCGAGATTGGCTATCTGAACTCTAATAGAAACTTGATCTCAGCTTTGTCAATTGGAGTCATTTGAATCCCTTACAATCCTCTGGATTTCAGATCTTAACTTTTTCTAGTACCATTTTGGAACTTGATTCGTGTCTTTTGCATTTTCAAATTCTTAAAGAAGTAGATTCTATATGTAAACTCTCTTCTAGTGGTTTTGTGCCAAACTGCAAACAAATCCCCAAGAAGTATACAATTGTAGCAGGACATATAGGTATTCCTTCCATATTATAGTTTCTGCTACAAAAGATGGGCAAACACTACAGAGTTATCATATTATCTGCTCATCTGCTTTTCCTCAGATTTCAGCCAATAAGAACATTTAAGTACAAGCTGGTTGCTAGTAATGTCCTGTTTAGAATCAGTTGGGGGAATGATCACAATGAATTCTGTAAAATACAAAAGCATGCTTTCACACAGGTCCATCGCAAGACTGTAAAAGATTTAGCTCTACAACTCCATAGAAGATGGTATTGAAAATATTAATACATGCAGTAGGCAATGTCTTCCAACCCTCCATACCCTATCCTACCTGTTGGAGATATTACACACACCTAGGATATTTTTTCCTTATTTTCCTATGTTTATTAGTCCTTATTGAGGGTCTTCTATTTTTTAGGAACCTCTCCTACATTCTAGGAGAATATTCTCTTTAGTTGACTAGCGGAGTGGACTCATTTAGGGTAACTTTGGTTTTATCACCAAGTAACCTCGGGATCATTACTAGTAATGCACACTTACCTTGGGATCATCACCAGTAAGGCACATTCCTTGTGCATGCTTGATCTCCTCCTCATTTCACCCTGTCTGTCCAGTTAATTGAAGATTGCATGACTAGTTGACTAAGACGAGGTGGCAGTTAACTCCCGTCACTGCCTGAGTGTGTCCAGATCTCTCTAGACCACCACTATGGCGCATTAGTTGAGGTATACAGAGTATATCATGTGTATTTTATCATTCATTCATTTGGTTAATACAATTCTCATACTTTTCTCTCCAATTTTTCTCTCATCTTCTTACCTTCGCTTCGTTCTTATGCTAGCTAGATCTCTCGTGCAGGTACTCACCACATTCTACACTACCCTCATATTCTCCCGTGGTGCATAAGGTCATCTAGGTTTCTAAATATCTGAAACTCCTTCCCCTGCTGTCTTATTGTACTGCCAATACTTAATGGCATTTGCAAGGCTTTTTAATTGATTAAAATACATTTGAGTCTCATTTACTTGCAAATTATTAAAACCACATTAGTTTATTTACGTGTATTCTTCCCTAGGTATTTCATATATTTTTCAACAAAATTGTGAGATGATGCTTCTATTGCTAAACACGTGTTGTGGCATTGTTGTGAGAGCTGAAGGTGAATGAGATGAGTACACTGTTCAGGAAATTTCTAGATTATATTGGTATTAGGTGCAAGTAGTCTATTTATGGACATTATATTTCTGGTTCCAATTATTTTATTATAAAGCCTTGATGATGTATTTATTTCTATTACTGGCTTTGTGATGCCAGGAACTTGCAGGAATAATTAAACTATCTGCATACAATACATTCAGTCTATTTGAGTGCCGAAAAGTTGTTACTGGTTCCAAGTCACTTGATCATGGAAATGGTAAAAATTGACATTCTTTGATTGAAATTACGAATTGCGATCGCTTTTATCAATGATTCATAGAGATCACTGAAGATTTGCAATATAGAATTTCATATATAGAGCAATCCTTTACAAATTTTTGATGCTTGTATTGGTTCTATATGCAGAAGAATACATAGGTTTGGATGACAACAAATATATAGGTGATCTTCTTTCTGAGTTTAAAGCAGCCAAAGACCGTAGCAAGGGTGAAATTTTGCATTGCAAGTTGTCATTCAAGAAGCGGTTGTTTCGGGAATCTGATGAAGCGATAACAGAACCAATGTTTGTGCAGTTGTCCTATGTGCAGGTATGCAATTGCTAGTCTGTTATGTGAGCATTCTTTGGCAGTAATTATGAGCAGTGTCTGGTACATAATGCCAAGGTCAGGTTCAAGCGTAGTCTGTGACATTCAATCCTTGAAGATTTTATTAAGTAAAGAATGATTATAACTGCAGCTGCAACATGACTACATACTGGGCAACTATCCTGTTGGGAGGGATGATGCAGCGCAACTGGCTGCGTTACAAATACTTGCTGAAATAGGATTTGTCAGCAATCCAGAGACAAGCACGTAAGTTTTACTTGAATGAATTCTTTCCATCCCGGATGCTGACTCATTTGATTTGTTTCAGAACTTTAGCCTTTTCAGCATATGCTTTCTTCTGGTCTTTTTAACAGGTAGACAGCTTGTTGGGTCTCTCTTCCCAGTCTTGGGTTGTATTACAAGTGTTTTTCTGGAAGTGTAGACTACTAAGTGATATTAATTTAAGCTTTGCTGAGATGCTGATCAGAATATCATGCAATTGATAACAGTGACTGGACAGCACTTCTAGAAAGATATTTACCTAGACAAATTGCTGTTACACGAGCAAAGCGTGACTGGGAGATTGATATTCTTGCTCGCTACCGGTCAATGGTATGGGAAATTAATTCATTGTTGAGTTTTCTCTTTAGATTCAACAAAAGTACATAGAAAGATCTAAGGGAGAAGAGGCTGTAGAAATCTCTTTTCTTGGTTTCCAAAACACCCAGCTTTAAACAATGCCCTGGATTTGATTTTATGCTATTATAACTTACATGTTGAGGTTCATAATACTTAAAATTTTAGATGGTGCCACTGATCTTATTTTTGCTAACCTGTCAAGTCCAATGGGACTTAACTTTATTGCTGCCATTGTTTATCTGCATTTTGCTTATTTTCCATAGACACACATAGATTCTACTTGGTATTGTGATCTTTGGTGTTGTCTTATTAAGTTATTTCTCTCCATTATCTGGGATTATTAAGTTTACAAAGCAGAATTTGGTTCTGTGATTTTTTTTGTTCCAAAATCTGAAACTCTTATTATGATCATGTATTTTGAAGTCTAAGAGTTCGTGCTGTGATCAAAGGCCCTCTACAAGTTACTTCTAGGGTAGTTCAAAGTAACGACACTTTTAACTTTTAAGTATTTAGTATACAATTGTATTTAATCTAAAATAATATATTAAATTAAAATTTGTCAATTAGCAAGAGAAGTACAATCCTATTGAAGTACATGTAGGTGCAATGGTAGGATACTGAGTCAAGATATTTTGTGGTCAGTGGATTAAACTTCTTCTCTACATAGTGTGGAATGGTGGATATGGGTGCATTAAACTAGAGTAAAATTTATTGTCATTTATATATGTACGATTCTATCAGTTAGTTGCTAGTAACTTTCTCTTGGAATTACGACAGTTATTAAAATATCTGTGTTTTAATTGAATTTTAGGCAATGACAGAATAATATAATAAGTCTTCTAATGTGACATTTTACTGCAAAGATTAATCGATTGGTGGGTCTGGGTGGAAGTGGGCATACTTAATAGTTATAAAGTTCTAATATGATTAAAATGGTTTGATATGTCAACCCTGTTCGTCTGTTAGGAGCATCTGTCCAAGGATGATTCAAGGCAGCAACTGCTTCGTATTCTAAGATCACTTCCTTATGGGAACTCGGTCTTTTTCAGTGTTCGAAAAATTGAAGATCCTATAGGACTTTTACCTGGACGAATCATTTTAGGCATAAATAAGTGTGGGGTAAGTTTTACATGTAACATTTGCTTCATCATATGTGAGTGGGCATTATTTGATGGTTTAATGATAAATCATTTCTTTCACGTTATATGCAGGTCCATTTCTTTCGTCCAGTCCCAAAGGAATATCTACATTCAGCTGAACTGCGAGATATTATGCAATTTGGTAGCAGTAATACAGCAGTATTTTTCAAAATGAGAGTAGCGGGCACTCTTCACATATTTCAGTTTGAAACAAAACAGGTTTGTTTGAATAGCAATTTCTATATAGCAAGAACTTTCAGGCCAACGTTCATTACTTCAAATAAATTGGCACAGCATGTTGTATGAATGTTTTGAAAATTATGATGCTCCTAGAATCAGGCTCTTTTAAAAATTGATATGTTCTGTTCAACCTAGTGCATTCTTTGGTAACTATTGCAGGGGGAGGAGATATGTGTGGCACTTCAGACACACATAAATGATGTGATGCTGAGGCGATACTCGAAGACACGCTCTGTTGCCAATGGTTCTGTGCAGGAGGATTCGCCTAAGAATATAAAACCTCCTGGCCTGGAAATATATGAAAAGCGTGTACAAGAGATGTCCAAAATCATAGAAGAAACTCAAAGAAAGACGGATCAGGTAGGTGTCTTTGATTCTCTGTTGTCAAGACAATTCTAATCCATTAGAAAGGAACATTTCTGTTTGGACGTCTGAAAACCAGATACACAGTGTTTATCCAGAAATATTCTCAACATTTCTCTTTTAGTTAAAAATTATTTTGTTTTACAGCTTTCGGAAGAGCTTCATGTAAGGGAAATAAGGGAGACAGAACTTGCAGAAGAACTGGAAGGCCTGAAAGACTCCTTGCAAGCAGAGAGGCGTGCTTTATCTGAAGTTGTTCAAGATCGCGACAAGTTCCGTGCATTGTTTGCTGAAAAAGAATCTGCTTTTCAGGTTTTCTGTAACTTCTCTCTTGCTCTTGTACTGAATCTTGGAATGACTGTTCATCTTGTGTAAAGCATCATGATTGTGCTTATTTTTTCTAGAGTATCAGAATGCACAAATTTACCTTTCTAACTGTCTTTGTGATCCCTCATATGTTAGATGGCACTTTCAGATAAGGGTTCTGCAGCAAGTCCGGCCAATGAGCACAATGGAAATTTAGATTTGGAGAACACTCCTACAAAAGCTTCACTGGCGTCATTAAGTAGAAGGGATAGAGATCTTCCATTCACAGATAAAGGCAGAGTGTCACAAAATCAAAACTTGAATTCACAGGTAACAGACAGTCCAAGTGTTTTCCCTATCTATTTACCAGTAATCATAACGTCACACAAGTTACTGCTACTGAGCTTTATGATGTTATTGCATGTTTATTTCAAACATGGATTTTAGTGTTTTAATTTTAAACTTCAATTCTAATGGTCAGTTTATTGATATCTTTGCTAATCCTTGTAGGCACAAATTAAGGAACTGAGGAATGAATTGAAGACGCGGACAGATGATCTTCATTCAGCAGAAGAAATGTGCAAGAAACTCTCCAATGAAAAGCAATTGCTTGAGCAGAAAGTTAGTCGCCTTGAGAAGAAGAAAACAAATGAGGTAATTTTGTTAGACAACGTAAATAAAATTTCGCTCTATTTGTTTTTAGTTACTTTTTTAAGGATAAATTTTATTTTGTTCTTGTCAGGCATTTACAAGTTCATCACCATTCCTTATGTAAATTGTTGAGATGTCTTGATTTTTCAATTCCCTATATTTTTCTCTTTCACTGGGAACATATTTTTGTAGGTTTTCTTGAATAAGTATCGGATTTACACACACACAAACATGGACAGAAATACATGGGCATATGAAAGAGAACAATCACATTAATTCATATTTCAAAATATGATCAACATGAATTTAACCCATCTCAAGTCCCATAGGAGACRAAACACAGTGACCATTAAATGAATAAATACACCAACACCCCCCTTCCCCTTAATGGTCATTCTATAAAATACATATAATTGCTTATTCCAAAACAAAAACAACATATRTGGACCAAGTTAGACATTTGCAGCCCACTTCAAAGTGTTTTCTCCAGTCGGTAACTGGAAATGGATCATATCCTCTAAAGTTGATAAAGACAAGTGGTGCCATTAACTTACTGTTTGACCATCGACTCACCAGCCAGATGAGACAGCCAATGTTGGCTGAATAGTCAACCTTTCCACCATTGATGTAGAACATGGCTTATTCGCTGAACTCACCTACACTGGTGGCTGAACATTTCAAAATTTGGCTTCACTGTAGACACTGCTTCTTCTTCACCATCCTTGAGGGTATTTTTCTCTTTATCTTTTTAATGAACATCAACAAATAGAGTAATAAATCCACTACTTTCCATTCCTTTGGTGCTGGCGACTTTAACATTCTTTTTGGCAATTTTCTAGGGTCTTGTAGTACCACTTGGGACTTTTCTTCTCTCCTTGGCACCTCAAATTAGCATTTTCCTCCTGCTGATTTGAATTATTTTCAGCATTGTCATCACTGAAATCTTGCTACACAACAACCACGGAGACATCTTTCCATACATCATAGCAGATTTTTCGACAAACTCTACTCTTCCATACCATAAGCAATCATATTCTTGCCAATTTTGTCAACACCAGAGCATTTATTATTGCTGAAAACAACACTTATGCGTGGGCTATGCTTCATAATACAACTAACTGAAATGAGGTTTATCTCTATTCTCAGAATGAAGAATACATTCAGGAAGAGAGGCTTTTTATCTTTCAACTCAATTGGCACACTTCCCTTACTTTCAACTCTGTATTCATCTCTTATATCTTTGATTACCAGTAATTGATTCTGAAGAGAATCAAGCTCTTACATCTTTATCGAGATAACATATTCTTTAAGAATTCCCTACCTTTGTCTGATGTTTCTTGGATGTTTTGTGGGCACCCTCAAATTCTGAATGCATCATCTGCCTTGTGAACTTCAGGTAGCATTCAGCAGTCACTGAGAATTTGATAAGCACCACAGCCTCCTGTTTTCTCGCATCATAATCGGCTTGAGCCTCCTCATTTGGTGCACTTCGCAATTTCTTTCCCAAGACTGTTCTGTCCGGCACCTCTCAAAAAATGCAAGCATCCTCTGCTTTCAGGTGTTAAAATTTCTTCCATCAAAATTTTAAGCTCCAAAATGATGCGGGATAAACTGGTCATGATTCAAGACACCAAACAGATATGAAATTTTGTTAGAACTTAGTATTTGACAACCCAACTGATATCCCATCGCACTGAAGTTGTAGATACTTGAAAGAGATCAGAGATGATTTACTTGCAATTCTTGAAGTTGTCTTTTCTAGATTGAAACTGTGCGCGGTCCCACTACTCTGTAACAGCACTAGTGTGGCCTCTTTTTGCCCAAAGTTAGCATCCTTTGCACCTGTAATGCACCCTCTGTCATGTGCTCTATCTACTGTAACTGTGCCCAGTGTAACATCATTTCTCCTGTAAYAATGCTTTATATATCTCTCTCAGCATTCTGTACCCTCTGCAGCAGTGCTTTTCTTGTAACAGCACTCTGAAACAACAGCCTAAGTATGCAACAACTGTTCCGCTTCTGTAACAGCTGTAACAATGGYCTATGTCTGACCCTAAACAGGCTACAGACTGATATCTGCAGCTGGCATAGGATTTGTGCACCTAACATGCTATGGAGACCTGTGCCCATCATACTGCAGGATATCTCACAACACAGAATTTCGCCCACCACAGTGCACGAACCAAATAACTGTTTTGGAGATTTTGTTATTTCTTCAAAATGAGTACTGTCCACTAAAATCTGTACTGAAAGAAAATTACTTCAGAAATTTAATAACCTCAGACTACTGTACTTCACGTTGCTACAAGTGTCCTTTTTGGAATCCGTGCCAAATTCTGACTCTAAAAACTGGTGGAAAACCTGCTTCATTTTCTGTGCCCCCTTTTTTTGAATTCTGTGCTGTAGGTGACAAAAGTGTGTCACAGCAGACAAATGCTTCTGCATTGAAATTTGTGCAACTGGAATCTGTGTTGAAATTTATGTTTGTTTGGCATCCATACAGCAACCATACAACCTCAAAATAAGTATCAGAGGCCTGTGTCTGCAACTTTGGGAGTTGTGCCATAGATCTGTCTGTATATAGTTTCCCTCAGGATTTGTTTCAGGACTGTTACAGACCTTAACATTTGCGCTGTCTGCACTGCCTTGACATTCAGGCAAGCCCTAATCTCAAGGTCAGCTTGACCTCTTCTGTCCAACTCGTGTGTGAGTAGTCCTTCAGTCCATCACTGATCAATGCAGTCCCTAGGTCTGGACCTGATTTCTCCTAGTGGCTCTAATATCATATTAGATTTATACATAAACACAGACAAAAATACACAGTTGCATATGAGATACAACAATCACTTCAATACATTTTTTGAACTATGATCAATATGAATTTAATACATCTTAAGTATCATAGGGGAGCTGGAAGCCCAAGAGTCTCTTGGGAGATGAAACACCATAGGTCATGCTGACTTATTTTGTACTTGATCTATTTGATATTAATTATCTATGTTGCATGGGGACCCGTCCCCCCCAAAAAAACCTGCGTACCCACCGTTCCCGCGTACCGGGGACTTGGGGACCCTTAGGAAACTTACCCAAATTGCTGGGGACTTCATTGGGGACTTGGGGACTTGCTGGCCGTCCCCAAGACATTCCCGACAGATTTCAGGGACGTTACGAATAGATTTCAAGGATGTTCTAGGCAGATTTCAGG
>JASDQU010229963.1:1634-17131 GCA_032191745.1 Picea mariana | reverse complement strand
TGTTGCCTCATCTCAGTTGGTGCTGAGAATGCAAGATGAGTCTTGCATATAGAGTTGGTGCTCTTGTAGAGTTGTACTCTATTCAGTTGTTGCTGATAAACCCCAAGGATTGTAGTCCGTAATAAAAAGAAAATTGTACATACATCTTGTGTTCTTTGTGTTCATTGTGGTGATGGCTTGTTGATGATATATTGTTGATATATGTTGCTGATATGTGCTCACATCTAAATGGTTATAAATGACAACAATGGGTAATGAATAAATGTTGAATGCTAATTGATGAGTTTTTGTGCAAGAGGGAAGTTTTGGGAAAAAGAACCCCACACTCATTCACCCCCCCTCTAAGTGTGGTAGGTGTGTCCAACATAACCATCAACACTACATTTGAGTTTTCTTTCTTAGAAGATTGTTTTCTTGCTTTTAGATTAGATAATATTCTTGCTTTGGTAGATTAAATAATAGTTTGCTTACCATAGATTAAAGAGTAGTTTTTAATGTCTTTTATTGTCATAATGCTTTTAATTTCGTAGATTAAGATTTCATATTGTAAATTAGAAGTTATTGTGAAATTTAATTTAAGAATAGAGTTTACTTGTTTCTTAGCTTAATTAGTTGCTTATTGAGTAATATTAATTAGTTTACTTATTGTATAAGTTAACATAGGTTAGTTAGTTGATTTATTGCTTGTTTACTTTCTTTAATATGGTAGTTTCTTACTTGTCTATTTTTTCTTTGATAGGGTAGTTGCTTGTCTATTTATTTTCTTTCGTAGGATAGTTGCTTATTGAATTTGAATAGGTTAATTAAATTAGTTTGTTGTTGTTATTGCTTATTATGTAGATAGTTTGATTTTGCTTATTTTCATGATTCAGTTAGTTTTCTTTAATTAGGGCTTTCATCTTCTTTCTTAGGACTATCCATCGATCCTTTGTTCAAAGGTTACTTAGGACAAATGGTTTAAGTTTATTGATAGGGTTTGATTGTTAGCCTTTGCTTGAATAGATTAGTTCTCAGATAGCCACTTCCTTAGTTAGACTATACTACCTCCAGCCCTTCTACCTTGGCACATATATGTTGACAATTTAATTGAGGGTTTTTAGTGTGTTTTTTAGTGCATATAAAACACCCATCAGTATCTATTGAGATTAAAATTTCAGATGAAAATAAGTGTATTATCTTACTATGCTCTTTACCAGACCTATGGGATAGTATGTTTGTGGCCATCGGTAGTAATACAATTTCCTTAAAGTTTGATGAAGTGGTCTCATCCATGTTGTTGGGGGAAATGAGATAGAAGAACATGGAAGGACAGAGCACAGATGCATTTTTTGCAAGAGGATGCTCCCAAGAAAGAAATAGATCTAAGTCCTCAAGTGGTATATCTAAGTCTAAGGGAAGATATAAGTCTCCCGTAAATTTTTTAAAGGTATGTTGGAGATGTGGAAAATAAGGGCACTACAAGAAGCAGTTTAGATCCAAAGTTGAGAAAACAAAGGGATATGAAGAATCTCCTTCTATATAAGAAAAGAATTCCAAGGAAGAAGGAGGGGATGTGTACTTGTATTCTTCAAGCACACATGTAGATCATGACACATGGTTGGTTGAATTAGGTGCATCCTTTCATATGACTCCACACAGGGAGTGGTTCTGTGAATATGAAAGGTATGATGGAGGTAATTTTTTCCTAGGTGATGACTCGACAACAAGAATCATAGGTCGAGGAAAATTCAAGTTGAGGTTCATATATGTAAGGATTAGAACCCTACCTAGTGTTCTGCACATCCCAGGATTGGCCAGAAATATGATTTATGTAAGAAAAATGGACGATGCACAGGTAAAAACAATACTTGAAAAGGGAGCCTACAAGATGGTTCGAGGAGAAATGATGTTGCTGAAGGGAGTTCAGTTTGGAACTCTATATAATTTGAAAGGAAACACTATTAGTGATGGGTGTAATAGTTCCATTGTTCCTGATATTGGATTTGAATAAGAAAGAACTCCTACAATCTATGGAGAAAAGGTTATGTTGTGGCATCAAAGACTGGGGCATATCAGAGAGAAGGGTCTTCAACTACTACATGGTAAATGTATGGTTGAATGTATGACTAACTTCTCTTTGGATTTTGATTTATGTGAACATTGTGTATATGGGAATAAAAATTGGGTAATATTCCCTTCTAGAAAAACGAGGGTAGAAGGAATTTTACAGTTAGTTCACAGTGATGTGTTTGGACCGGTGTCGATTCCATAATTGGGAAAATATGTGTACTATGTCTCATTTATAGATGACTTCTCCAACAATAATCGGATATATTTCCTCAAAAGTAAAACTGAAGTATTTGAAAGGTTTAAAGATTTTAAGGCTCTTGTTGAGAATCAAACAAAGAAAATAATTAAAGTGTTGAGGACATATAATGGTAGAGAGTTCTGTGAGAATGAATTTGAAGAATTATGTAAGAAGTGTGGTATAGAAAGGAAGAAGAATAATCCATATACACCTCAACATAATGGAGTTGCAGAAATGATGAATAGGACGTTGATGGAAAAAGCAAGGTGAATTCTCATTGGTGTTGGGTTAGGGAAATAATTATGAGTAGAGGCAGTGGGTACTACATGTTACCTGGTCAACAAATCACCCTCATCAGTGTTGGATGAAAAGACTCCACAAGAGGTATGGACTAGTAAGAAACATTATCTCACACATATCAAGGTATTTGGCTATGAGGCCTATGTTCATGTTCCAAAGGAAAACAAGAGTAAGCTAGATAAGAGGGATGAAAAGTGTATCTTTATTGGGTATAAAGATGGTCTCAAAGGTTATAATATTTGGAACCTAGAAACTAAGAAGGTTGTGTAGAGTAGATATGTGGTATTTATATAAATGAAGGATGTTTTTAAATAGGAAGTACTACCAAGTAAGGAATAACCAAATAAAATAGAGTTTAATTTAAATGATGATGAATCAAACTCTACAAAAGAACAAGAATTAAAATAAGAATATCATCATACTCCAGTATTGATGAGATCGGTTCAAGAAATAAGGCTACCAGAAAGGTATACTCCATCTGATTTCCATTCAAATTTTTCTTGTCTATTACTAGTGATGATCCTAGAATTGTCAGGGAGGTAGTGGATTTAGAGGATGGAAAGCTCTAGAAAAGGACCATGAATGAAGAAATGACATCCTTGGATAAGAATGAGGATTATGATCTAGTGGAGTTGTCGACTGGAAGAAATCCCATTGGTAGCAAATGGGTATTTAAAAATAAGATGAATGCAAAAGGAAAAGTGGATAAATACAAAAATCTGTTAGTAGCAAAGGGTTATTCCCGGGTTGAGGGAAATGATTTTGGTGATATTTTTTCTCTTGTTTCCAAGTTAACTTCTATAATATTTATTTTATCTATTTTTGTTTCATTTTATTTTGAAGTAGAATAGATGGATGTGAAGACAACATTCCTACATGGGCATCTGGAAGAAGAAATCTATATGAAGCAGCCAGAAGGATTTGGTGTGAAGGGAAAGAAGGAGATGGTATGAAAGCTGAAAAAGTCCTTGTATGGTTTAAAACAATCACCAAGGATGTGGTATAAAAAAATTGATACTTATATGCTAGGACTTGGATTCACAAGAAGCAAAGAGGATCATTGTGTGTATTTTAAATTAATCGGTGATCATTTGATTTATTTGGTCTTGTATGTGGATGACAAATTGTTGATATGAAACAACAAGGAGATTATCCAGGATGTAAAAACTTAGTTGTCCTCTAAATTTGACATGAAGGATCTCAGTTCTTCAAATTTTGTTTTTGGCATGGAAATTAAAAGAGATCGAAAAAAAGGAAACTATGGTTAAATAAAAAAAAATATGTCGAGACAATATTGCAGAGGTTTAATATGCACTAATGTAAACCAGTCAAGGTCCCTATTCTTGTTGGTGTAAATTTATCTGTGGATCACTGTCCTAAGACACATGAAGAGGAGGATGGCATGTCTCTTGTTCCATATGTGAGTGCAGTTGGCAATTTGATGTATGCAATGGTTTGTACTATACCAAACATTGCACGTGCAGTGGGATTTTTGAGAAGGTATATGTCAAAACCAGAGGAGTATTGGACAACAGTAAAAAGGGTTTTTAGGTATTTGTGTGGCACTGACATCTATGGATTATGCTACCAAGGAAGATCGGGATTGGACAGAGTGTTGGACATACATGGATTTATGGATGTAGACTGGGCTAGAGATCTAGATCATAGGAGATCTACAAGAGCGGGTATGTGTTTAAATTGTTTGGAGGAGAAATTAGTTGGATGAACAAAAGATAGGATGTAGTGGCACTTTCAACTACAAAAGATGAATACATGGCAACCACTCATGCAATTAAGGAATTAGTATGGTTACAAATATTGTGTTCAGGTATTGGGTTGGTACAACAAGCTATAAGGATAGATTGTGACAGTCAGAGTGCAATTTTTCTGGTGAAGAACCCAACTTATCATTCAAAGAAAAATCATATTGATATTTAATATCACTTTGTGGCAGACATGGTTGAATAAAAGAAAGTGTTGTTGATGAAGGTGGACACTTTGAAGAATGTTGCAGATTCATTAAAAAAATCAGTGAGCACTGAAAAGTTCTCTTGGTGTAGAGGATCCATGGGCATTGATACCTCTGATTGTTGACTATGTAACCCTATAACCCCCTATATGCAAACAAAACAACAAGTGGGAGAATGTTGGGTATGTGATATATTCTTTTCACGATTATTTTTTTCCTTGGGAAGCATGTCACATTTTGCCTTGCTTTTTGTGTTGCTTCGATTTTCATGTCCATTTTGGGTGGTTTTTTTGGCACATGGTTTTTTCTGATGGTTTTCTATATCCAATTAAGGAATTAGGTTTGTTGAATAATCCACTTCATTGGGTTAGGGTTTTGGATGACGCTCACTCCTATATGTATATTGTATTGTAAACAATGAATCATTATGAATGAATATATAATATGTTGGTTTTCCTGGTTTGGGTTTCCAAGGGAAAAATATCTGTGTAATGTGTGTATTTTCCATTGTATCTTTTCTATTCTTTTATTGAAAATATGTTTGCAATAAAATATTGTACAAGGTTAAAATCTACAGGTCTAAATTGGTTAAAGGGCCAATTTCCAAAATTCAAAATTGTTTCATAGATAAGGCTGATTTTCTAATCTAAGTTTGCCCATATTTTGTGCAATCGATTTCCCCAAAATTGTAAAAATTGTTTGAACTTATTATGAGTTTGGAATTCGGTTTCATTGGCTTTTTAAGCATAAACAATAGCTTCACAAGATTGATATGATTCATTCCTTTGTAATATACATGGAGTATACCATTACTTTTTATCGTTGAACTTTAAACTTTGCATAAAATGTTATGATATAATGTTTGGAGATCTATTTCGTGTTACAAGTTTGTTGTTAGTTATGTAGGCCCTTTAAGAAACACGATACCAGTTGGGAGGTCCCACCAGTTTGGTCCCCATTGCTATTACAATAGAGGTAATCATTTCTCTTTTTTCATAGCACATGGTTTGTAGATTTCATTGTTGTTTACATAGATAGGATTCCTTTATCCTTGATTATGTGATTTGTTTTAAACTCAACATTTATTTGATTTTTAATGTATCTCTATATGTCATTTAAATCTCGTTTACAATTTGAATGGTAACAGGCCTAAATCTCAACTCGAATCTTTCTTTGGTGTGAGAACACAATTATGGAAGCAACATAAATTTGAATGGTTTTATTGATGAAATGAATACATATATAACAATGTTCCACATATTATCTTGGTTTATGATTTGGATTACATGCATAATACACCTTTTGTCTTGACCTCATCTAGTTTATGATTTTGCAGTCTACACAATTATGTTTCCATTTTACATGTAACAAGTGAATCTTTGCTCAAAAGATTATCTCTCTGATAGTCTCTTTTGCATACTTTGTTTTCATTCATAATTATACATATTGTCATTGAATGTAGGAACCATAATTGTTTTTTGATACTTAGGGATTAGCTTAAGTGAAATATTTTAAGCCTATGGCTAGCAAGCAATTTTTTTGTTCTTCTACTCAATGCATGAGATTCCCGTAGATTACATGGTTTCATTTGCAATTGACTAGTATCTTAGAATAGTTTCATTTGATTAAAGTATGAATATATTAATTTTCCTTTTCTTGCCTAGTTTGATTTTGCAATCATAAGAATAGTTTCACTTGAAGGTGGGAACAATATTACTTGATGCTCAGGACTTGCTCGAGTGAAAGTGATCTAGATTATTTTCATAATAAAATGAAAGGAGAGATATTACAATGAAATACACATAAATATTTCCAGAAAAAGATAAATACAACAATACATGATTTCTATTAATGAAAGAAATGCACAGAAACTGTAAAAAAATAGAGTGCAAGACTCGCTAGAATGGTGGTAGCTTTATCTCTGAGAAGAGATGTGATGACTACACTCATTCACAAGAAGATGATTGAAATGAGGATATAAAGGCATTTTTATCATAAACATGAATGCCAAAACCCTAGACATCCAAAAACCTAACCCTAGGAGATGAAACGCCAAAAGTCATGTGGGCCCCATTGGCGTAAGTTAGTACATCAACTCCCCAGGGTCGTAAATTTTGCATGCGATCTCTATTTTAGGTGTGTGATAGCCCGTTGGAAAGGTCCTTTCAAGAAATACACATTATGTTGTCAAAATCTGACTTTGTCTATAGTTTGAATATGTAAATCCAAGAAAACATTGTTTAGGGACCCAAAACGGCCCTGGAAGTACAAAAAGATGTATTGACATGAAAACTTCCAAAATAAGCTAGTTGGAATAGGTGGACAACCACCATTATCCTCTTGGATGTTGTGTAGGGCTTCAAGACAACCCCGAAAGTGTAGAACCCACAATTACAAAGCAATTTCCCCATTATAGAGAAATATCATGAATTGAAAATTGTCAAGATGAGCCAATTAGAATTTGGAACAGGTGGGTGGCCACCAATATCCACCTGGATTAGTCCTCCCCCCTTAGGAAGAAATGGTCTCCATTTTTTTGAGTGCCCAGGGAAGAGGGGAAAGTGTTTGTTGAATATGTATCTTGGTGAGTTGTGTGCCTTGTTGGAGAAGTTGCATTGGTTGGGCTATGGAAGGTTGTCACAAACCTGTTGTTGGTGGGGTAGAATATGTTCCACAAACCTGTTGTCTCTAGGCTCAACAGGGCATTGTGTAGGCACCATCATAGGTGAAGAAAAAATATCTTCTTTCTCTTTTGCAATTCGCTTTTGTTGTATAGAAGGTGCTATAAATATGTTGAACCTACACACAATATATATAGCTAGTAAATGACATACACAGTTTGTAGAGAAAATATGATAAAAGAGAATTAGGAGAGAAAGAATGGAAGAATTATCATTAACCAAGTGAATGAATGATAATTTACACATGATATAATTTGTATAAATCAACTAATGCACACTGGAGGAGAATCCAATGTGTCATAGTGGTGGTCTAGAGTGATCTAAACACACACTAGTAGTTACGGGAATAAACTGCCACCTACTCTAGTCTCTCAGGAAGTTACGGGAGTGATCTACCACCTATTCTGAGTTAACTAGTCTCTCGGTCTTCAATTAACTAACTGAAATAGAATGAAGTGAGGAGGAGATCAAGGAATCATGATTAATGCACTATTCTAGGGATAATCCCAAGGACAATGCACATTAGTTGGTGATGATCCCAATGTTTCATGGTGATGATTCCAATGTTGCATGGTGATGATCCTAATGTTGTATGGTGATGATCCCAATGTGGCATCTGGACTCCACTCAACTGATCAAACTGAAGTGTGAACTGAAGAGAATTTTATCCCTAAATTATAGGAGTCTGAATAATGACTAATAAACATAGGGAAAACCTTAGGAAAAATAAATCATAGGTGTGTGTGAAGTATATCCAACATCCCCTCTGAACATCACTATGGTGAAAAAAAGAATGGGTTCGAGAAATGAGGCCATGTTAGGTACCCAAATACAAAAGATACACTAAAATAAATGAGAAAAGAGGGAAAAACCAATGGGAAAACCCCCCATAAAAGTACAATCTATGTAAAAAGAAGAACTGATAGTTGCTAGGAAACGGTGTCCTTCACCCCAAGACGATTGTGCAAAGAATGAAACTTTTTCTGAGCGAAGGTCTTGGTGAAGATGTCTATAGTATGTTCTACTAAAGGACAAAACCATAGTTCGATGATCCCCTCATGTACTAAGTCTCATATTTAGTGCATGTGGATCTCGATGTGACTCGCCTGCTGCCTCTGAATCATATCTCCACAGAACTTCATAGTGTTCTGGTTGTCACACTAGATGACGATCGATTGATGAAATTGAATTCCCAACTCAGTGAGAAAATGTTGTAGCCACATAGCCCAAATGGTTATGTTATACACCCCTATGTACTCTTCCTTGACTGAATATAGAGCAATAGTAGCCTGCTTCTTTCTCAACCAACAAATAGGCCCGAAACCAAGACTGACTGAGTAACCAGATGTGGAATTGTGATCAATTTTATTGCCATCTCATTCATAATTAGTGAACCCAATGAGGTCCATTGTAGATTTTTCTACATAGTGAATCCAAAATGTGATGGTACCCTATATGTATCGAATGACACGCTTTGCAACCTTCCAATGTATCTCATGTGGCTCCTTCCTGAACCTAGAGACTGATCCAACTGCATAGGAGAGGTATGGTCTGAAGTGTGTGAAATAAAACAAGCTCCCCATTATCTATATGTACAATGTGTTCTCGACCAATGGAGTGTGCCCACCATCCTCAAGTCTAACTCCTGGTAGGAAAGGAGTTGGGGAAAACTTATAGTATGTCATGTAAAATATCTCAAGGAGATCTCGTGCATACTTGGTCTGAGACAATTTGATTCCTGATGCATCATGACTGATATTAAGTCCAAGGAATAAATGTACTAGACCCATGTCCATCATCAAGAACCTATCATGCATAATCCTTTGACTGCAGAAATCACTGACGTCGAGCAACCGGTGATAAAAAAATCATCAACATACATAACTAGGAGTATGATTTTGAGGAGCCTCCTATTGCACTCAATTCTTTTAGGTTTCCATAGGTCCTCTGAATCATCAATTTGGTTATCTTTGCCTATCCCCAATTTATTATCCACTTCATATTTTATTTATCCTTTCTTCGTCTTCATAGAAGGAAAGTACCTTACCTTGACTCTGAAAACTTAAAAATATATTTTCAAAACAAGATTAGGCGAATTTTTTTATGTTCCTTTGCTTTTAATTGAGAAAGCATGTCTAAGTTAATCCTGATAATTTTAGCTCTTCTATTGGACTTTAAACTGACTAATTCTCTCAAGGTTGATCCCTGAAAGATTAAGATTCCCATAAAAAAATTCCTATAGGCGAAGGTGTATTGAAAATTAGAAGAAATTTAGTTTCAGAGTATTCCTAAAATTGTTGGCAGACCTTAGTTTCAAAAAACTTTAAATGGATAGCATCCCTTGTATGTGACATACATATTGATTGCCCCCACTACAAAATATTAAAATACAAGATAGATGGTGAAAGGAAATTCATAATCTGATTCCCCTCGTCTTGTCCAAAAGAGATGATGAAAGGAAATTCATATATTGATTTCCCTCATCTCAGCAAAATACAAAAGTGACGTTTGAAGTGGTGAAAGGAAATTCAATGAGAGAAGTAGATAACTTCACTGGGGTACTGAATGGGCTCATTGGAAGTGAAACAATATCTATGGTATATGTAAGGCTGTCATACATATCCATATAACATACTATGTCATCTAGTTCTCTTTCCGGTGATGTTTACATCCTGAACCAATTGGGGATTCCCTAAATAAATATGTTACATCTGCTTAACCTTGAAGTGAACAAAGTTTGTCGAAGATGATATTTTAGTTAAAATTATTTTGATTATCTTAAACAATTCTGAAATCAATTTTAAGAAAAATAATTTTTTAATAGCCTAACTTGAGATCAATCAATAAGTATGTTTTGAAGATTTTTGGACTTGGTTAGTTTCATTTTCCTATGAATGATTAATTCTTAAATAAAACTGGAAAGTGTTATTCAAAAATAAATAATGAATCCATTTACCCAATAAATGAACTTGGTATATTGTTCTTTCGTGCCTCACAGAGAGCCACAATCCCTAGATGGAACCTATGTTGGAACACGTTTAATTTTGAGATTTTGAGCTTTAGATTTTTCCTCTTAGAAATAAAATTTTCACCCAAAAAGAAAAAGAAACTTAGAGATTCACCTTTTAAATTTAAATATAAATCCATCGCTTGTTGAAAAGGCACTTATGATATCCATCATCGATTAGCTACTCTAATTTTATCAAACAGTCTTAATGATATCTAAACTGTATAAGCTACTTGAGTTTTAAAGAAAGTCTCTAACGTTTTCTTTGGAGCTTCACACTTCGGTTATTCCAACAAGTCTAAACAATGAAAACCCCTAATTTTCGAAACCCGAAGATAACCGCTCGTGACTCATGGGACACATGTCTCTTAATTTGGGTTGACACATGGCACTTACTTTTTCATTTATGTCGGATGATTCACACATTTTCAAGTGACACCTGACACCTTTCTTTTCTTGACACGTCATCAAGAATGATGCCATCTCTTCCATGTCATTTCATGAGATTTCCTTTCAGAGTTTTGACAAATATTGAGTTCACAAAACTCATGAACGTCGAACCACCGAAGTACTTAAGGATAATTCAAGGTTTAAAACATGACAAAGTAAAACATAAAAGTGAGTAATAGGAGATTAACTTCTTTGTGAATTTGACCTTCAGGAGATTTATACCCTAATTGTATCCAACACTCACGAATGTCGAAGTATTAACGATATTTATGATTGGATAAAGTTAACGATTTGAATTGCGATTAGCAGTTTTTGTTCAGTGAAAATCTTACAGACCTCTCTTGTTACAGGCAGGATAATCTTATTTCCTTAAGGATTATGGCACCACGAAAAGTTGCAAGAAAACTTGATGGGTCAAATTTCAGAATCTAGTGGAATGATAAATCAGTTAGGAAGCTGGATAAACTAAGAAAAGGACCAAATATAGCAGGGAATGAGATAAATAGATAGAAAAGGGAGCGCAAACTCTATGGAGCATTAAGTCCCCTAAGTGAAGATCTGACATTGTGTGTCCTTTGATATTGGACAGTTGTAATATACTTCAGAACTCTGCGCTTCAGGCGTTCCGAGGTGCAAATATCTGAAGTTCTAAGTCTCTGAAGTAAAGAATCTCCTGTCACATTTCCTATTGATTTCAATGACGATGATTTACTTTGGAACTCTAGGATTCAGGAGTTCTCGCTTAACACATTCATCTTTATTTTAAAGTGGTTATCCGTCGAAGTGCAGGATCTCCTACCACGTGTCCACTTCAATCAACGGTCCATATGGGATTCGGTCTTTGATATTTCTTTACTCAACACTGCTTGCCTCCCCCCCCCCACAATAAGAAATATATGAATACAAGGATGTTCTGACATGTGTCCCCCGCTCAGATCGACGAACAAGAATTTCACAAAATTCGCTCTATCTTCTCTACATATGACCAAGAGATATGAACTTGGCTTAACTTTGGGCACTTATGTAACTTTGTGAAGATCGACAGTTACATTTTAATGGATCATGGAGATCAATGGCTGAGAGTGATTGCGGGGGGAGAAGTTGCGTGGGGTTTAATTTCGAAGGGAGGTTTAATTCCCCTGGATCCCCAAAAATATCCCCTTCATCCTGATGAGTAGTCTTGGCCCACTTGGAACTCAACTTTGGCTCTGCATCTGCATCTGCATGCACTAACTCTACATATGATTGTACTAACTTTGTATCTGGATCATCTGAATCCTTTGAATTAGAAATCTCATTTGAAGAAGATTTGGCATGTGCATGCTCATCATCTCTGATAGGTGGAAGAACAAAAGTGTCTGCATGCAGTTGTTGAGGTACATGCGAGACACTTTCCTTGAATTGGACACTACTCTCAATGATGATATGATCTGAGGAAAAATCAATGAGTCTGTATCCCTTCACACCATTTGGGTATCCAACAAAGATACACTCTTTTCTCTGTGGATCAAGTTCCTTCCTCTTCTCAAAGGGAATCCTTTCCCATAGGGAATCCTTTCCCATGCCTGTGAATTGAAAATACCAAAGTGGATCACTTCCAGTTTGAGGCCACTCCAATCCTCATAGGGGGTATTATGCTCGACGGATCTATGGGTAGTTTTGTTACTGAGATTAATCCTAAGGCTCAAAGATTAATTTCAGGCATCATGAGTGTTTAAACAAAATTTTGTAAATGAGTGCTTTTCCTACCTTTAGTTCTATAAGAAATGATCTTTTAATGAAATTAATAATAGGACAGTACAAAGGTTGTATTATGTTGTCTGAGTCACAATTATAATATCAAATGGTGTGAAAGAAAGTTACAAAAATTTTAAACAAAGTTAGGCAACAATTGTAGATGAATCTCACCTTGTTTGTAGTGGAAGAAAAGTAGGGGAGGCACCCTTGAGCAGGATATGAAATACAACAATTCACATAGAATGTAGGTCTTGTTTTACTTATAGTAAATACAAGGGAAAAATTGCTTACCTAATGAATTACTGGTATAATATGATCAAAGTAGTTTTAATACTAAATTTCAATCAATCACTTTTCAAGGAATTACATAAAGAAATTCGGAGAAATGAAAATATAGAGAAAACACATAACTCAAACTAAACGAAAATTAGAATCTTTGTCTGCACTTGTATTAATACTCAAAAAGAGAGTTTCTCTATTACATCCGGCATGAAGCAACCCCCACATTGGGCTCGAAGCCTCCACAAATAGATCTCAAATCTATCTATTTATACAAAAATTATCACAACTCAAAAACCATTGGACTTCATACAATATCTCCTAAAAATGTAATGTAATTTGAATGAAAAAACAACAGGCATATATTATTTGAGCAGGCACTTTAATATGTCTCTTCATATGCTCACAGTCACACTTTTTTTCCTTTTTTATTTGACTTGGGCACACATTTCCATTGAGGCCACCATAATCATTTGTTTAATGTCCTTGTCATCTGATTCCATTGCTATTTTTTCTCCGGATGCGTTTACTGGAAAAATCATATCAGTTGAAAATATGGGGGGAGTGATAATGTGATAGGTATCTCATCGTTGGCTTGTTATGTGATAGCTAAAAATTACGAGAAATAGTAACTGCTCACAAATAGGATGACGCGGGGACAAGTGTAGGTGGTGAGGTAAACTAGGTAACTGATGTGGAAGGTGTGATAGGATGGAGGGTGAACAGGGTACATGACGTGGATGACAGGTGTTTCTCTAGTGTCCCTTTACTTTTCTCTATTTTGTGGGGGTGCGAGGGCATGGTTTGAAGTAACCCTCTTTTCATCCCGCAATGCACCTGGTGATGGCATGTACCCCCGAGAGAAAATCGTGGTTTAAATTGTGTGACCTCCCTTCGAAATTAAACCCTGCGCAACTTCACCCCCCGCAATCACTATCAACCATTGATCTCCACAATCCATTAAAATCTAACTGTCGATCTTCACAAAGTTACATAAGTGCCCAAAGTTAAGCCGAGTTCATATCTCTTGGTCATATGTAGAGAAGATAGAGCGAATTTCGTGCAATTCTTGTCCGTCAATCTGAACGGGGGACACATGTCAGAAAATCCTTGTATTCATATATTTCTTACTGTGGGGGGGGAGGTAAGCAGTGCTGAGTAAAGAAATATCAAAGACCCAAATCCCATATGGACTATTGATCGAAGTGGAGATGTGGTAGGAGATCTTGCACTTCGACGGATAACCACTTTAGAAGAAAGACGGATGTGTGAAGCGAGAACTCCTGAATCCCAGAGTTCCAAAGTAAATCATCGTCATTGAAATCAATAGGAAATGTGACATGAAATTCTATACTTCAGAGACTTAGAACTTCAGAGATTTGCACCTCAAAACACCTGAAGCGTAGAGTTATGAAGTAAATTACGGCTGTCCAATATCAAAGGACACACAACGTCAGATCTTCCACTTAGGGGACTTAACACTCAAGAGAGTTTGTGCTCCCTTTTCTGTCTATTTATCTCATTCCCTGCTATATTTGGTCCTTTTCTTAGTTTATCCAACTTCCTAACTGATTTATCATTCCACTAGATTCTGAAATTTGATCCATCAAGTTTTATTGCAACTTTTCGTGGTGCCATAATCCTTAAGGAAATAAGATTATCCTGCCTATAACAAGAGAGATCTGTAATATTTTCACTGAACAAAAACTGCTAATCACAATTCAAATCGTTAACTTTATCCAATCATACATATCGTTAATACTTCGACATTCGTGAGTGTTGGATACAATTAGGGTATAAATCTCCCGAAGGTCAAATTCACAAAGAAGTTAATCTCCTATTACTCACTTTTATGTTTTACTTTGTCATGTTTTAAACCTTGAATTATCCTTAAGTACTTCGGCAGTTCGACGTTCATGAGTTTGTGAACTCAATATTTGTCAAAACTCTGAAAGGAAATCTCACGAAATGACATGGAAGAGATGGCATCATTCTTGATGACGTGTCAAGAAAAGAAAGGTGCCAGGTGTCACTTGAAAAGGTGTGAATCATCCGACGTAAATGAAAAAGTAAGTGCCATGTGTCAACCCAAATTAAGAGACATGTGTCCCATGAGTCACGAGCGGTTATCTTTGGGTTTCGAAAATTCAGGGTTTTCATTGTTTAGACTTGTTGGAATACTCGAAGTGTGAAGCTCTGAAGAAAACGTTAGAGACTTTCTTTAAAACTCAAGAAGCTTATACAGTTTAGATATCATTAAGACTGTTTGATAAAATTAGAGTAGCTAATCGACGATGGATATCATAAGTGCCTTTTCAACAAGCGATGGATTTATCTTTAATGTTGGATCATGTTGTCATTGATGCCAATGGTTTGATTGATTGATGTCATTGATTGATGTCAAGTGATTGATTGATGTCAAAGGATTGATTGATTGATGATTGATGTAATACAATATGTATTGTTCTTGATGAGAATGCATAGATGAAGATGGATCAATGAGTTGTCATTGATACATGATGAAGATGGATCGATGTGGTTCCATTGGTATATGATGCATTGTTTGAAAAATGTATAGATGAATCATGTTTGTCTTATCATGATTGATAAGGTGTACAAATGGATCAACTCCAAAATGGTCCCCTTATGGTGAAAGCCCTCATGGGAAGATGCTTTACGGATTGAGTTATCCTAGAAGAATGGTTGGAGGACCCATGCTTGTATGAGGAATAACAAGATGAAGATCAAGGAAATTGTTGGTGAAACTATCCTAGATGGATAGTGCTT
>JASDQU010229962.1:6095-17131 GCA_032191745.1 Picea mariana | reverse complement strand
CAAATCGGGAAATAAATCAGTCATAATGGTGGTTGTGGATCTCCTTTCCAAGTATGCTCATTTCTGCACTCTTCAACACCCATTTACTGCATCCACGGTGGCTCAAATTTTCATGGACCAAGTCTTCAAGCTTCATGACATGCCGCACTCTATTGTTTATGATCGTGACCCAACTTTCACAAGCAATTTTTGGAAAGAAATGTTCAAGCTACAGGGCACCCAATTGCATCTCAACATAGCTTATCATCCCCAGACTGATGGTCAAATGAAAGTTGTCAACAAATGTTTGGAAACATATCTGAGGTGTTTTGACTTTGAAAATAAAAATCAGTGGGCTCAATGGTTACCCCTAGCTGAATGTTGGTACAACACTTCCTACCATACAGCTACAAACATGACTCCTTTTGAAGTAGTATATGGACAGAAGCCACCTTTAGTTCTTTCGTACTTACCGGGTATCTCGAAGGCCTAGGCAATTGACCAAACACTTACAGTTTGAGAGGATATTCTCTGTACCCTCAAAGAGAACTTGGTCATGGCACATAATCGCATTAAGCAACAAGCAGATCAAGGTCACTCTAAACATCAATTTGCATAAGGGAATCAGGTGTTTCTATGATTGCAACCATACAAGCAAACTTCCCTCAAGGCCAAGCATTGTCAGAAGCTAGCACCCAAATTTTATGGTCCTTATATATTTCTCAAGTGTGTGGGACAAGTCACCTATTAGTTAGCTTTGCCCAGTCAATCGAAGCTACATCCTATTTTTCATGTTTCATGCTTAAAGAAGGTGGTTGAAACTAGGTGCCAAATTCAAACCAACCTTCCCGAATTAGATGAAGAAGGATCCATTTGACTACAACCAGAAGTAGTTTTGGACCAGCGTGAGTGTTGCTTGCATCAGAGAACCATCAAGGAAGTGCTAGTCCAGTGGAAAGATACAACTCTAGCAGATTCCACTTGGGAACCAGCTACCAGTCTGCAGCAGTTTCCACATCTCAAGCCTTGAGGACAAGGTTGTTTTTAAGGGGGCGGACATGTTAGGGTCCTAACCCACACATAGGTAGAGAAATATATTCGGATGTAATAACGGTCAATATTAATAAGTCCTTTCAATAAAATAGAATAAGGCATATGTAAGAAGACATAATAGAAGCTTCTGCTTCTATAAGAATCTTCCTCTAGATGCTTCTCTTGATAGACATATTTAGTATAAATAAGGGTCGAGGGTATGAAAACTCTAGCTTAGAGATTATTGTAACAGAGCACTGCTCAACTGGAGTTTTCCCCCTCGAAGAGGCTCATGAACATTTCTTTTTGAATTAAAGTGTTATTTTTGTTGTTGTCCTTATATCATTTATGTGTTATTGTGGAGATTATGATGGATATATTATTGTTATTCTGCCATTTCTAGCATTTTAATTCTGTTCTGCATACTTTTTATATCTGGTATATTACAACCTACAAGGCAAAGCTAACTTCTTACGCCACTTTGTCCCCTATTACACCACTCGGGCACATGGTTTCCTTCGCCTCTTATGTCATGATATCCCATTCCACTGGGACAAACATGCCCAAAACGCTTTTGATGATCTCAAAACGGCTCTCTCCAATGCCCTGTTGATTAGTCCACTCGACTATAACCGCGACTACATCCTCTATATCTCAGCCTCAGCCATCGCAGTAGCAGGAGTTCTCATCCAACTAGGGGACGATGATCATGAGCATGTCATTTAATACATTAGTAAAAATCTTTCAGGGACACCCTTGAAATAAAATCACGAAGAGAAACTGGCCCTTGCAGTTGTCCTCGCAGTCCAGAAATTGCGCCATTACATCTTGCTTCGAACTACCAAAGTCGTTGCAGATTCCAACCCATTGAACTAATTACTCAGTCACCATCACATTAATGGAAAATTTTCCCAATGGATCGTCATCCTTTAGGAGTACGACCTCGAATTTTCAATACCCAAGAGAAAGAAATCCCTTGTCCTCGCCGAACTCATTACGACATTTCCCTCCGATACTTCCAGTACCCCTGTCAACACCGAATTCTCTGACAAACATCTCTTTTACCTCCCCTCAGATGACCCTTGGTATGGAGATCTTCTCGTCTACCTCAGAACACAAAAATTCAGAAACCACCTCTCCTAATATGATCATTAATGTAGTTGTCACCAGGCTCCCCACTACCTACTTATTGGTGATATCTTATATTGGCGAGGGGTCAACACTGTACTCCGTCGATGTTTGACTATCGATGAGGTTGATCGAGTCTTGAACGACTGCCATAGTGGAACTTGCAAGGGCCACCTCTCAGGGATATCCACTGCTCAGAAAATCATTCGCACCAGTTACTTTTGGCCTACATTGTTTCACAATTGCATCCACGCTGTGAAGCGATGTGACAAATGTCAACTTTATGCCAACAAATCACGAGCACCACTTGCTCTTCTACACCAAGTCATTACTGTCGGCCCCTTTTGCAAATGGGGCATAAACTTCATAACTTGCAACCCTCCATCCAACAATGGACACAAATACATCATCGTTGTAGTTGATTACTTCACCAAGTGGGCTGAAGCCATGCCTACATTTAACAACACTGCTGACACCACAACACACTTCTTCTTCAACCACGTCATCTCTCGCTTTGGATTCCCGCTACAGCTAGTCTCCGATCACGGGAAACACTTCAAGAATGAGATCTTTGTCAAACTCTCCTCTCGGTTAGGATTATCCCATGAGTTCACCTCCCCATACTACCATTATTCCAATGGACAGGTAGAGGCGGTCAACAAGGTCATCAAAACCATGTTGCAGCACACGGTTAACAAACATGAGACCAATTGGCATCATATGTTATTTTCCGTGCTATGGGCTTATCGCTTGGCAGTTAAAACTGCCACTAGCTTCATGTCATTTCATCTTGTCCATGGGGTCGAGGCCACTCTCCCCATCGAATGATAAATCCCTACCTTACGCACCGTTATTGATCTATTACCCAACACTGCTCCAATAGAGAAGCATTTTCTGAACTTAGATTCACTGGATGAAAACCATCGGTCTTCATTACAAAACAATGAGGCAGCCAAAAAATAGTCCAAGGACACCTTTGATCACCATGTCAACCTTCGCTCATTCAACGAAGGTGACCTCGTCCTTTCTTACGATATCTCTCATGATACCTTTGGCCATGGCAAGTTCGAGTCATTATGGCATGGACCTTACATCATCTAGCATTTCCTCACTAAAGGCACCTACATCTTGGCCTTACCCAAAGGTCACCCTCTCAAAGAACTCGTCAACGGGTTGTACTTAAAGAAATTTTATGCCTGAGCATAGCAATGCTACACTAGGATTTTTCTTTCTGTATGCTCTTTTAGAGTTTTTAGTCTTCTTTTCCATGCCTTACGTCTAATCTACCATTTTTTTTAGTGACAGATGCCTCCCCCACCGGCCTACCGCATCGGTTACACCGACGGAGCTAGCCATCAGACACAGAATATTGCTTCGGTCGTGTGGGTCCTTTAGTCCCCCTCACATGAGCTTCTCCACTCTAGCGGCATATGTTTCAGGTCAACAACCAATAACCATGCCGAATACACAATAGTCATTGGCCTCCTTGCTAAGGCCAATCATCGCCATGTTCGCTACCTTAGCATTTTATTAGATTCCCAACTAGCTGTCCTCCAGCTCAAAAATGTGTACCATGTCTATGATCCATGCCTCTTCTACAAATACCTGCAAGTTATACTTTTATCTCGACATTTTGATTCCATCACATTTACACATATTCCAAGACAATTTAATCAATTTGTAGATAATATGGCTAACCTAGTGTTAGATTGGCATTTATCACATCAAGACACCAGTATGCATACATAAATCATCAACAGTCTGTCAACATCATATAGATTAGACACCATCAAAAATCACTAAAAAACATCAACACAAGTGAACACCACAAATATCCCAAAAATGTAGATCCATACATATATATATACCAGTCAATGTGTCATCAGTGTTTACAAAAAATAGTACATCGAGTACAACATATGTAGGTAGGTAAACCACCTTACCCCTATAGATACAAAATGGTGCTACACCACCATATACAAAATGGGATCACCTGCCTATATAGATACAAAAAATACATAAATACAAAGGCACTCATGGTGCCTCTAGAGATCCACCACCTGGCCCTCTCTCTGGGGGAGGGCCCCCACTAGCTAGGGGTCCCTTAGGTCTCGGAGGCAGTCACCCAGTCATCACCGCCCCCACTATAGCCTCTCTTTGAACCATGGTCTGCCACTCTATCAGAACACCCACACACTGCTCTAGGACCCCCTCGTCCAAGATCTGTGACTACATGCCCTCAGGCACTCCCTATAGTATCGCCTCCAAGCGATGACGAATATCCTCGAACTCTCCCCCGACCTCCGTCGGGGGAGCATGTGATGGACCTGCACTAGGATTATCAAAACAGAGTCACTTGGCCACTCTCTCATCATCAGCATGCCTCGCCCCAGCATCATCTCGTTTCCATCTCTCTCCTTCCTGCGACTCTCCCCATGGAGGTCTCACTGGCCCCTGATGAGCCGATGCTTTAGCCAACTCAACCTCGTGCCCACAAGGTCCAACATATGCACAGAAAACAAACAAATGGTAGCATAAACATCCATATATACATAACAAACATGCTCTACTATCTAAAGATCAAAACGTCAAAAATCATATCATACCTTTGTGGTCGAACACCTCCCCTGGGGGTAACACCATCTCTGGATCACCCCAAAATTCCACCCCAAAATATAGATATCGTAGTATAATCTGTGGCATTTGACACCACACCAGTGCAGCCTTAGCTGTGAAATAGTGGCCACCGTCCCCACCACTGTGATGAACCAGGATCATCGCCCCCCGCCTCAGTCATGACTCTCACACGCTAGAAGCACCTAACAACACTCTAGGGCGCAACATCGACACCCTCTCCAAGAACCATACCACAAATATAGACGCAAAGGAAAAATCCCTCGAGTTAGCAGCAAGACACCTGTCAAGCTACCCTACCATCTTGGCATGGAGCATCAAGCCCCAGGCAAAATGATCGTCCGCTAGTGCCCTCTCCATGATCCTCAGCTAACCTCCACTGATCCGCTAAGTTGCGAGAGACCCATAGACTCTCACAATCATCACTGCCACGCAATGATGTACAAGGGTGTCCATCACCCCAATACTCACCATGGAGCTCGACATAAATTTCTCCCCCAAACAATATATCTGGGATAAGACAGCCAACTAACCATCCCCATGTACTATGGGCTTCGCCGATAGTGGAGTTCCTCGACAAGGGAGCCCAGTCAGAAAATATACATCCTCCACCATGGTGAAAGCTATCTAGTCACCTCGCACCATAAAACAATGTAGGTTAGGGCTCCACATCCTAATCAGAAACTGCAAAAGATACTCATTGCCCGCAAAAGCGAACACTCAAAAAAATTCAACAACCCACATGCTGCCAAAGCATCTCAGACTGTCAGCTCCTCATCCCTCACTACCTCCCTCAAGCGTGACCAATCCCTCTCTCTCCAGTGAATCAACATCATCCAAATGATCACCTGCATCCACATATACAACACTTTATTAGCCATAATAACCCATAAAAACATCAAAATCTCCAAAAAAGATAAGTTTTTACACCCTCCAATTTTGCTTCAAAGGCATGGCTATTTTTTCCCACAGGCGCACACACATGTGCGCATGTTCATCCCCTAGTCGCGCACTCTTGCACGACTATTGGCTATACAAAGGTGCATGCATGCGTCTCTTTCATACATACAGGCGCACATCATAGCGTGCTTGTTCCCTATACATATGCACATGCATGCACAACTGTTAGGAGTATAGAGGCACATGTATGCGCTCTTGTGCCTTGCACATGCATGCATGCCATGCACACATGTTTTCCCCATTAGGGAACCCCTATGCATGGATGTACGCATTACAAGCGCACACCCGTGCACATGATTTATCGATCGCTCATGCATTAGGGGGCCCACACCCACAAAACCCCCTGTATGGCCCTCCATACAGGCCCTGCCCAAAAACCAGAAACCCTAATTCTATGCAGGAGGATATGAAAACTAACCTGAAGCTCGTTGATCCTAAATTGACTGCCTCGATCTCCCAGAATCTCCAAATCTCCTCTAAAAATCGCTCGTCCACTCAATAAGATAGCAGGTACAAATGAGGTGGCTTTGTGGGCCCTACAACTATATATAGTCCATTTTTCCAAACTTCTAGACTCAATTATGGGAGCTTCGGGCGCCCATTTTTTGATCTGCCTTCAGCCACAGGATCAGGACCCTGTTACCTGCATAATTCCATTCCCCAGGCCATTTTCCATCCTCAGCCCCCTGGGGACATTTTTCTCATCTGACACTCAGGTACACATGCTTACATTAACATATTATTGAATAACTGTTATATGATCTTTCTCTTCAGATATTGTTCACATCGGGTATTCGGTTTTTATGTGTGTAGGTACTTGATCATCATACGAAACCCATAATATCACTGATCCTAAATCGACTGCCTTGATCGCCCGGAATCTCCAAATCTCCTCTAAAAATCACTTGTCCACTCAATAAGACAGCAGGTACAAATGAAGTGGCTTTGTGGGCTCTACAACTATATATAATCCATTTTTCCAAACTTCTAGACTCAATTATGGGAGCTTTGGGCACTCGTTTTTCGATCCATCTTCAGCCACAGGATCAGGACCCCGTTACCTGCATAATTCCATTCCCTGGGCCATTTTCCATCCTCATCTCCCTGGGGACATTTTTCTCATCTGACACTCAGATACGCATGCTTACATTCACATATTATTGAATAATTGTTATATGATCTTTCTCTTCAGATATTGTTCACATCGGGTATTCAGTTTTTATGTGTGTAGGTACTTGATCATCATACGTCAACAGTATCCTATCGGGTATATCATCGACACTGGCATGTAGTCATTCCCTCTGAATCTCAAATTGCATCTCCCAGTGACACCCACTGATCTTTGCCTCTAGGATCCCCACATTCGGTTCTGAAGTATTGCCACCTCCATTGCATTTCAGTATTGTCACCCAGTAGCACCCTCCCCCACATGATTTTTCCCATTCAAAGTCCCCCTTGGAACTTTGACACTCATGTTGTTTTCACCCCTTAGAGATGGGAGTTCTGATAGTCTTACACATCATCGAGAACTAGCCACATACTCCTTCTCTTCATTATGCTAGCCTACCCAATGGTCTCCCAGGTTACGTCATCATGGTTCTATTTTAACTGCATCCCCATAGTCTCATTAACCATCCATTTTCATCCACCGTCAGTTTTCCCATCTGAAGATTATCCTCCATACATTTCCCTCAATATAGAAACCCACCTATGGGTCCCTCACCCTCCACTTGTTTCTCAAACAAATTGCGCCATCATCAGCCAAGCCATATTACATTGGGGCACTCATTTTTGTATCTTCACAGTCATCCCAACTCATTCTTTATTCTTTCAGTAATTGTACAAAACCTTTTTCGCCGCATTTACATAGCTTTTTGTTGTCGCCTTTAGCGACCTTCCTTTTTTCAACAAAGCAACCCTTGTCGCCCTTAGTTGGGGCATTTTTCACTTCCTCTCATCAATGACATTATCCATAAACCCTGAGTGTCTTATAGTCCATGTACCTTTTTGATCTCTGTGTTTGTCCATTTTGTCACACCTCTGGCACAACTCACCCTCATCTAGTCATCCCCCTAACGCTCGATTCAGTTTTAAGGTTGCTGCCACTTTGCATATCCCCTCAACCAAGGGCAGTCTTGAGTCTCACTGCATCTTGACTTTGTCCATGTACCTCATCAGTTCTTTATCTCATCCAATGGCTTTTAGGAATCCCTTTGCTTCTTGGAGTCATGTCTCCCTTTATGTCGACATCAGCATTGTTTCTAGAAGGGCGACAACATCTTGACTCTCATTACCTTTACAATGAGGAGTCTCACATGGCACATGGAATGCCACCATATTTCTTTGTTGTCGTTGACCCCCATAACATTTGACTTCAACACTATCTCATGTTATGGTGGGTCTTACTTTGCGACTATTGTAGTTGTTTTATCATAGCCGAAGACCTCTGAAATTTGATAGACTATCAATGTCTGCACATTATCGACACTTCTTAAAGGTGTCCTTAGCTTTTTCAGAGTTTGTTCACCATCATAATTGTCCTCTGTGATTATCAAACTTCCTCGGTGGGCGCTACAGTGATCTATGTCCACACACAACTTCAATTACTGTATTACATCTTTTTGAGTTACATGACACGAGCATGGGGCATGCTAGCCTTGTTTGTAAATAGATTTATTTTTTCCACACCTTGGGAAAGGCTTGGGTCCTACATGTTCCCCTCTCCTTCCAATGGGTCTCTCTTGACACTCCGCACAATGCTCTTTCTTACACAAGTATTCTGATTAGAGGAAACATTGATGTATTTTAGCTATACGTATGCTCCTAACCTCACACATCAGGGGGCATCTGTTATCACTAGAATTTCATCCAAAAATGGTTACAGGAATCCAACATCTTCAAAACAATCATTAATTCACTCATGGACAAAAAATGCATCTCCAAAAGGTCCAAAACTATACAACCAGTAATAAAATCAGCATGCGCTAAAAATACACAAGGCACGTGTGCACGTGCAATAGTTAGATAATGTAGGAAAAGTGCACATGCACTTGATGTGCGACTGTGGACACAAAAAGACGTGTACACCTCAAAACGACGCATTTATGATATTGGTCGGCCTTCCACCCACTTTTGGTTCATCTTCCAAGTCGATTTGACATCCAAATCTCGGATGAATCTGACTGGGGGGCTGGTCAAAGACCTAAAGGTGCCCTAAAGGGCCTCTTATTCACACTAAGAACTAGTTGCATAATACCTCAAAGATATGCTATAAAAGGAATCCATGGGGGCACTATATTTTCAAGGAATTCATTTGTATTGGTATGCTTCCTATATTCTCTTGGAGGATCCTCTTTCCTTGTTAAGAGCATACAAGCACTATTTCATTTAGCCATTCATATCACCTCTTATGTGAATGTGCTTTGGATTCTCTTCACCATTGCATTCTAGTTTTTTACTTGTAAGAAGAGCTCAATATTTTGGCGTCCAAGAGCCCTCCCTTGGAGGAAGAGAGGACCTAAAGTCTCCCTTTCTCTTTGGTGTTTTCTTTCCACTAATACAATCCTTTCCATTGGTGGCATGAGTGTTGTTTTCTTCTTGTTCTAATGTCCTTATTTACTCTAGTTTAATTTATTTTAATGTTCTTAGTTTAGTTATTTGCTTATCTTTTATGTTTTATACTTCTAACTCTTTCCTTCACTGTTGTCTTGCCTAGCTAAACCAACTAGGCTTGTAAGCATCTCTATTTTTCTCATTTAGGTGATAAAAGAGATGCAACACAAGAAGTCCACATCTGAACTCTGCGGAGTTAGAAAATAATGTGCTAGGAGGGTGCACCAGAGAGATCATAAGCTCAAGAGGAACCTCAAAGTTACTGAATACCTTAGAGAGAAGAATGTGCAGAAGAAGCACATAGAACCAGAGTTACTGAGGACTCTGTAGAGCTCTACCAGGTGGGCATTGATTCGGTGTAACTGTGCATAGAAACACTCTGTGTCGATTTCGGGAGAAATAGAGTTATTGAATACTATGTGAGAAAAAGATCTGCAAGGAGTGCATCTAGCAGAAGAATGCCAGGAGGGTGAGAAGCATTTCTTATTTAAGAAATCCTTCGAGTTATGAATTTGAAAAAATCCCGAGAATGCAAGGTGTGAATGGGAGATCAAAATCTTCGAGGAGATGAACCTCAAAAGGGATAACTGTTGGCATATGGGCAGACCTAGGGTTCAATGCTTCAAAAACACACCAACAAAACCCTAACTACCGACCCTTTCAGCAACACCTACGAAGTAGATGAAGTCTCACCCGAGGTAGAGGCAGGGGTGGTTGCAGGACTCAGATGTCTACAAACTAGCTGGGATAGAGATCCGTGATTACAATACTCTAAAAAAGCACTTGGAAGTTACCATTTTTCAATATTCAACCAATATTTACTTCACATATAAAACCCTAATTATAGAGCAACACAGTATTCAACCAGATCTAACACATCTAAGCACTTAGCATAAGGAAATAGATCATATCTAGCATCTTATTCACATCATTAGGCACTAAGCTATCATATTTATCTAAACATACATTATTGCACTAAGCATTAATCACATAAACAATATAACAACCATAATGCACAAAGCAACCATAACACGTGATATATGTGGTTCACCCTAGCGTGGGGCTACGTCCACCAATTCTTCTCTTCTTTATTATCTTTTGTCAAGCTTATTACAGGCACAGAGCATCAAAAACCTACTCCGCAGAGGACAGAATATCCGCGTGCACCTCGCCATATCCTCCTTCCACGAGTTACAACACAAAGTCTCCTCACACAGTATGTGCACAAAGAACTACAGATAACCATACACTAAGCACAGAGCCTCTTACAATTACTTGCACTTAGCACAATACTTAGCACCTAGCATCAACCACACCAAACGTCCAACACTTCTTACATCGCCTAGATTTCTATTTATACATTACCAAAAGGGCCTAAACATGGGTAAACTGATGGGCCAACATCCCCATACCTGTTACATAAACCCTAATCCAAAAAATGCCCTAAAAAGGGGTTGAGATCCCGCGATATCCGCTTCAACTTGTGCTCCGCCTTCAGCCTGTCGAAGTCCCAAAATAGGTCAAACCTGACCAAGGATCTTCAAAACTTGGTCAAGGGCCAACAGGCCCCCAACACTCACCTATGACTGATCCCGAGTCACTCTGGTCTGGGTAATTTTTCCTCAAATGCCTCGATCTTGGCTCGAGCTAATTCAACATGTTGCTTCACCAAGGCCTCCTACTCGACAAAC
>JASDQU010229958.1:6380-17132 GCA_032191745.1 Picea mariana | reverse complement strand
ATTGTACATAAAATCATAATGGGATGATGTGCATATGTAATTCAGAATGCATCATAAGAATGTAACTTTATATTCCTTATGGAATATCTGATAAATAACTGAAATGGTAAAGATGAAGTTGACTCAAGGTTGAGGCCATCACCAATAGTGATGGATATGAAATAAGAAAGTTGCATTCTGAAGGAGTTCCATGTGGAGGAACTATGTAAATACTCTGTCAAGAGAATAGAGTCACAACCTTAATGACTACTGAGAATTGAGCAATGAGCTGCAAGCCTATATATATATATATATATATATATATATATATATAAGAATCTTGGATTACATTTTAAAACATAATGCATGAATGGAAGGCTAACAAATGAATGTTGACCATTATGATAACTGAATGGTAATGTGCATAATGCATAGGGTCGTGATTCATTATGAGCAAAAAAGTTTTCTATTGGAGCATGTTGATGTATCCAAAAGGTTAGGTTGATCCTAACCAAGGTTGCCCAAGGAAATGAGAAGGACGATCCCAACAGGGAGTAAATTGCAGAAGCAAAGAAGGGAAAAGGGGGAATAATTTTCTCCCTTTAAAAACTTTGAATTTCTTAACAAAGTTGTAGTCCTTAAAAGAACAGTTGTGAAAAAAAATATAACTAGTAAAAGGAAAATAAACCAATGAGTATGCTTAAATCAATAGACTTGGTTGATCCATATTAAGTAAAGGCGGTGAGGCCTTGGAATAACTCAGCTGGATTGAAAGTCCTAGACTATGTCGAAGGATTTGGAAAGGGGGAAGAGCCCTTAACTCCTTTCTTACTGTATATTATGTTTTGTTTGGGATGAGAAACTAGTGTGTTGATGAAAGTAAATGTTTTGACACCATAGTGATGATGGCTGTATAACTATAGAAACAATTTTGAATTGTTTGTGTTTCACTCATGAAAAACATTAAGGATAATGTGATGAAGTGCATAAAGATATGTTAGGACATATCCAATTTTTTTTTATTGATTTGAATGCTATGATACATGCATTTTTATTTTACATGACAACTAATATATTTTTTATGTATGTCATGTGTAGAAAGAAATTGGATTTGTTGATAAAGACAGTTGCCAATGATGGACAACCTCAAGCAAAGGATGACTATGAAAAGGTTGTTGTTAAAATATTGTTAAAGGGACTTTGGGAGCCCCATGGAGCACTATTGATGAGGTAAAAATCAGAAAAAGGGTGTTAGCAGCCAGAACATGTATACAAATGTTCATGCCTATGTGACATAAGGCATGAAGGGATTTGGTAAGAATCCCTTCTGAAAATATTTCATTATCTTAATGATATGCAAATATTTTTTAGTGGTTGTTGTATGCCATTTCTACCCAAGCAGGGTAAGATTCAGGAAAGAAGAATCTAAATAATAGAGAGAGGAAGTCTATGTCAATCAAGGGTGAGTTATAATCCTTGCAAGAAAATGCATGATTAAGGAGTACCATGGGTACCATGACCAATCTAGGGAGATTTTGAATAAAGGTTCTCATAGTTATCACATCGCATAGAATGCATTGAGGAAATGCATGTTTCATAGGAGGGCAGACAATAGATTTCCCATTAAGGAAGGAGGACCTTCCAATACTCTACTCGAATTGTAGAGGTGTTAAAGAAAAGGGAATTTGGGTGGCCATGATTTTTGGCACCTTGGTTACTAATGAAGGAAGAATGCTTGAATGCATTTATGTGGAAATTTTAGTTTCATGTATGTTGATTTGGGATCATGATCATCCTGTAGAAGGAAGCATAGTCCTATTGTAAGAGTGAATGAGAATTATTAAAAAATATGGTGAATAGGTTGGTTGATCTCCAACATATCATGACAAAGTGCTTTCCATAAGTGTGGCAAACTTGAACCCAGTGTAAGGGTACATTGGGTATGAATGTGGCCATGAATATTGGCACATTGATTAAAGTCATTTGATATTTGAATTACATTTGGAAAATTTGGTATGTTGAAAGGATGCATACGTAAATAATGATATTTACTTTTGATTTATACCCTTGAATAGATGACATGACTTGGAATGTTAGTATGCATAGTTTTGAAAATATAAAGTGCATGAAAACTAACAATTTGCTTGGCCGAGGAATGTTGAAATTGCAGGAAGAAAAGGATCTTGGATATGGAAGTGTTGTAATCCCATAAGGAACACCAATTTCCTGCTGATCCAAACTGCAAGGAATGGTATTTCCTTTTTGAGAAAATGAATTTGATTGTTATTATGCATAGTTCTGAGATTGTTTGTGGGCCACTGCAAGTGTGAAATGAAAATATAATGTGCATGAGAACTAACAAATTGTTTGGCTTAGGAATGTTGAAATTGCAGGAAGAAAGGGTCTTGGATATGACAATGCTGTAAGCCATAAGGAAGACCAATTGCATACTGATCCAGAATTCTATGGGAAGAAAAATCCCATACTTTTGGATCTGGTTCCTATGTGGAACAAATCTGAAAATTAAAAATGTGGAATTTGGAAATTTGTGGGTGAAAGATCTGATATAAATTATAAATTGGAATTGATGATAGCATCTCATGGTTACTATATGTATGTGACATAGGTGAGATGAAAATCTATCCCGGAGGGACAGAGAATGGCTATCAAGATGGAAAGAATGAAAAATGATACTGTTATGACATGAGAACCTTGTGGTAAGCCATGATCGCCCTAGAATATGTTGTGTTGTGGTAACGCAAGTTGGAGGGATGAATCGACAAATAAGGTCATAGGGACACCTCGACTGTAAGGCTCAATGAAGTCTCTAGAACTCTTCTTTTGCGAGAAATACTTGGAAAGGCAAGATGGATCGCCTGAAGGACTGTATAGTAGAGAAGGGGATGCCTGAGCCTAGGCTTGGAGGGTGAGTGACCGCAAGGAAGAGGAGACTTTGATAATTCTTGTAAACCATTGATCAGTATCATGCACACAATGGGTATGTCAAGGAAAAATAGTGAGCCAATTTAACGAGACAACCATATGGATGCAGATCCATGAACTGCACAGATAAGTATTGTGTTGGATTATGAAAAACAAATTCCTCTTGAATTTTGAACAACAATAAGATGTTTTCGCATGAAATTGTGATTAATATGCTTATTGTCCAAAATTATTGAAGGAAAGTGACGAAGGACAAGGGTATGGAAAGTACATGACCAAGAAAGAGGATCAATATTTATGAAGTAGCTAAATGACAAAGGCATGACAGGTGTTACTGAGAAAGAACATTGAGGATGGTGTTCCTTTGAAGGGGGAGGAGATTGTAATACTCCTATTTCCCCCAGCTTGTAATCAATCATTACTTATGATTACCATGCTATGGCATGTGAACAATGTAAATGTATTATCATTTTTTATGTTTCCAACAATTGATTGTGGGGGTGAAACATTGAAGTAATGAACATGATATCACTAGAGGAAAGAGTGAGGAAACTATAGAGAGGGTTCATTATGTCAAAATGACCCAAATTTTGTTTGTTGAAATAATAAGCCTCATCTCGATCCCAAGGAAAAATCAGTTAATGAGAAAAGGAATGGTGGTTGAACAATCAACTACCCCAATGAATGGAAGCATGGAGGGTCTGGAGGAGGAGACATAAAACTGTCATGCCAAGGTACGAAAGAGAATAGTCTCCTTAGGTTGGGTGTGACCTGAGTTCCTTCTGGAAGAAGGAAGAGGAGAGGTGAGGAGGCCTCCAAGAAAAACAAAAGGGAAGGAAAAAGGTAAACAGAGGGGAGGTTGACTTGTTTCAAGAGAACATAGAGAAATCATGAACAATTCAAGAGCTAGAATGAAGAAGGCCACAATATTGATGCTGGGGAAGCATTTGATAAACCTCGAAGAGGCCATGGTTAAGAGGATTTAGAAATAAGGAGAGTTCCTAAGGCTCTCCAATTTAGAGAATAAATGAAAGAATAAGTTGTTCTTGTTACAGGAGAGAAACATAGGAGGAATTTGGTCTTTGAGGAAGAGAATTGATGAAAATAATGCATGAGCACATGCAATAGAAAGATCAGAGAGCTCGTGGAAGAGTTCTGAACTGGAGCATAGAAGACTCGAAGCCTAGATTGGAGAAAAAGAGGGTCGCGAGCTTGGTGCTTGTTGAAAGAAACTGCTGCTAAAAGGAGAGGGCATTGAGGGACAGTGTATATGTGAACGAACTCTCTTGCACAAAGGAAATCTAGCTGGAAAGGCATATGATAAACCCTGTGGAGGTCCTGAGCTCAGTGGGAAAGAAGGGAGTGTTGTTATTATGGTAGTTGCGGGAGGCATTTACCTCCATGTGTAAACCTAACAAGAATAGAATATGTTCAATAAGATTCATGTGGTGAGGATTTTTAGTCAAGTTCGAAAAAACCACAGTTTCATTGATGGATTATCGACATTTCGAATCCATATTCAGGACAAGAAGCCTGGGTTATGATTTAAGAGAGATGCTTCCTATAAGTGCTAAATGGATAGATGAGAGCTTAAATGTCAACTGAGAAGAACCCTAATTATTTATTTATTAATTAAGTTTTTCTATAATTTTTATTCTTAGTTTTTTCAAATTGTTATTTTATAATTAGTTCTTAGGTTTATTGTATTATTTGGACTTTTCAATTCTAATTTGTTAATTTTTATGTTGTTTATTATTTTAAAGGGCTTTTTTTAAAAGTTTATTTTTTAATTTTGTATTCTTAATGAGAGTGCTCTAATATTGTTTTCAAATTATTTTTTATTTAATTTAAATTTTATTTATTTTTATAAAGATATTAAGTGATGATTAATCAATGTTTTAGAAAAACTTTTATATTTTTAGATTTATTGAATAAAAAATTTTAATTTTTAAAAATTAGGGTTTACCTAAAGTTGATTGTTTTAATTATTATTCTTTTTTATTAAGGGGAGCCAGATTTCATTCAGTTCTAGGACATTATCTCTATTGAGGTTGCTTGGATTTCTTTGAATTTCAATCGCTTCCCTGATGCGACATTTAAATAGGTGATCCTCCTTTGCCAAATTTTTTGTCTCTTCAAGGCGTACATGGTGTTTTGTTTTTAGTGAGTGTTCTTCTAATGCTGCGGTATGAATGCACTCATTATTTATTTCGGCTCCATGTTATTTAATTCTAATTTGAAAGGAGCGCCTAGTTTCACTGATGTAGCATTTACCACATGAGCATTCAATCTTGTAAATTCCTTTGTATTTGTGCGGATCCAGTTTATCTTTGACATATCACATATTTTGTTTGATGGTTTCATGTGGTTTGAAGGAGTTATTAATCTCTTTTTTGCTGAGGATTTTGGTGATTTTGTCTATTAATCCTTGGATGAAAGGGAGGCAAGAAATTTTATTAGGGGTTTGGTTATCAGGGGGTTTGGGTGTTATGTTCATTTTTTCTTTGGCTTTATTGATTGTGTTTTTAATGTCTTTGTTATTATATCCAATGTTTCTGAAAATGTTGGAGAGGTGATCTTTTTATTTTTCAAAGTGTTCATTTTTAGAATATCAAAGTGTTCCTGAAGATGGATCCTGATATGGATCCGAAATGTCGAAAATCCATCATCGAAACTGTAGTTTTTTTGAACGTGACTAAGAATAGAATATCCCGGGAAGCAAGAAGAAACCCTAATTAGTTGGCTAATAACCCTACAAGACAATTTGGCTCAAGAGAATGACTTGTATTAGGTTATTAGACTCCAAGAGAAGAAGTTGGCTAAAGGAAAGGTTATATACTAAAGAGTTAGTACCCAGAATGAGAAGTCGGTAGAGGCAGTCTGCCAGAATTAGTATAAATACAGGAGGCCAGTCTTCATTCTCGCTAGGAGTCTCAGAACTGCAAAAGAAACACTTGTGTTCACTGCAGTTGGCTAGTTTGGGCACAAGTCTTGAGGAGAGTTGTTGTTGCAGCTGCTGCAACTAGCAGAGTTCAGTTTCAGCTTGGACTCTCTCTTGGTTATGGTTTGGACTCTCTGATAAAATCTTGTTATCCTTTCTCGGTGCGCTATCCTTGGAGAAATATGCACCACCTTTGTTTGGATATCTACCCTAGGGTTTGCTTCTAGAATGATTCTCTGTCAAGGTTAAGGTGCTCGGGTGTGGCTTCGGCCTATGGTTGGGTGACAATAGTGATATTGTCTATGGTTAAATGAGCACATCCATTATATTCTAATAGGTTATAGGCCCACACCTCCTTCATTCAGTCTAACCACTGGAATAGAGCATATCCATAAGGATACTAATCTTATTGAAGAATTGTCACTAGGGTTTCTAGCAGGAGCACTTACTAAATCACTGTCGCTAGGGTTACTAGCAAGTGCAGTTGTAAAAACCCTAACCCTCTTGTTGAGGCACCTTAAGTGAAGGGATTGACCTAATTTCTGGATAGACTATTGCGCCCTAGCCTAGTGCACCTCCTGGTACTCTCATCAAGCTAAGACATCAAGTTTGAGTTTTTGGTCAAATCTAGGGTTGACCAAGTTAGAGCAGCCATGAATTACTCTATGAAGTCAGAAAAAAAGTTAGAAGGGGATTCTAACTTTAGAGCATGGAAGAAAAGGATTGATCTCATCCTTTCTAGAAATAACGTGTTGGATATCATGAAAGGAAAGATTCTAGAACCAGAGTTTGAAGAAGGAAAAGAGAAGGAACCGCAGAACGTTGCAATTATGGAGAAGTTCAAAGACAATGACATCAATGCCAAGAGTATCATAGTGGATTCTAGAAAAGACCACTTGATACCCTACATCTCCCATCTTGATTCGTCTAAGAAGATGTACGATGCCCTAACAAGCCTCTTCTTAGTCAGAAACATTGGACAAGTAATGAGTCTGAAGAATGAGCTTCGTGACATAAATATGAATGATGATGACAACATAACGTCATACTTTGTGAGGATATACCAATTAAGAGATCAACTATAAGTTATTAAAGAAATCATCTCAGAGAAGGAACTGGTAAATATAGTACTGAATGGTCTTCCCAAGACATGGGATGCATTTTCTGCAAGCATGAACACAAGGAAGGAGTATCCTACATTTGAAGAACTTTGGACTTGTTGTGCATAAGAAGAATAAAGGATCAATTCAAAAGATAAACCCCAAAAAGAATACAATGATCAAGCCTTCACAACAAAGTTCAAGAATTTCAGGAATAAAAAGAAGTTTTGCTCCAGGAAGAAACCAAATCAAGAGAAAGATATGTCAAGAATAAAATGATTCAATTGTCTAAAGTATGGTCACTACAAGAATCATTGTCCCGATTTAAATAAAGGGAAGGAAACACACGAAACATCAGTTGTCGAAGAAATGAAACCCTAAAAGAAATCCAAGCAGGACAAAACAAATTTCTTCTTCTAAGACAAGGTAACAATACTCTTCATAGTTCTTGTACATACCATGTTTTCCGTACATATCTTGCATATCTATTTCTTAGAATATAATATGTTCAAAGAGAAACTACACCTATGGAAGATAAAAAAAAATAAGGACTTGCTATGACAATGACTACAAGTTAGGCAATACACATGAAAGGATGAATTACATCAACAACCCCTAGTAACAACTCATGTGGAAGCTATTACATAAGTAACAACTTCAAGATAATACAAAATCATAATCAATCTTGAAGAAACCTAGAAGAATTAAAGACAGAAAGAATTCAACAATCAAGAGGCAATTGGAAAAAGATTTGTGACACTTTGAAGAAGGCAATAAGGATGCAGACAGAAGCGTGGAATCTACTAGATGGAGGGAGTCGATTATATATTTCCAAAAGAAGAGCATGCATTTCATGCATGAAGCAAGGATTAGGAGGGAGATAATCCTAAATAATATGATCCATTGAAGATGATAAAGTATCTATCCATGATAGAAACCATAAAAAGAAACACGTGTTCAGTTCGACTTTAGAAGAAGTCTTCTTCGAAAATAAACCTTAAATTATCCCTAGTTGTCCATCCACATCCATGATCCTATGATGAAAGGAAGAATTTGGAATCTTCAAGGCATGGAATCTGTAGAAAACTCCATGAACCTAAGAAATAAAGAGAAACATGAGGAAGAACATGAAGACTCCAAGAGAGAAAGAAAAGTCAGAACAACCAGTCATTGTATCGAGGATCACAAGACTACCGGCCTGATATGAACTCACTAAAAGAAATCAAGTAGAGGAAATGAAATCTGATATGAAGAACAATGTATGGAAGACTCATGAATGTAAGAATTGTGAGATCTAGAACTAGAGGTTCTCCCAGATGGAGGGAGAATACTATGATGATTGCTTGTTCCAGTAAACTAGATATACCTTTACATGAGCCATTATATCGTCCGCAATATCCATGGATTGGAATTGACATCAGATGAATGCAAAGACTGTTCTCCAGAATAATTGAAAAAAGAGAGTATGTAGAGAAACCTTGAGGCTTTGAGGTATACTAGAAAGAGACCCTTGTATGCAGATGAAAGAAGATTTTGTATGGACTCAAACAACTTGGTGAAAATATTCTCATGCACAACAAAAGTGTGGTGAAAATATTCTATGATAAAAGTCAGAATGGTTACTCAGAAGTCCAGGATGATGGATTGCTAATCCATGACAAACTCTCATGATGAAAGAAGAAGTGCCACATGGATATGTTCTAGTTTGATCTTTGCCACGATGTTATGAGCTAGCATAAAACAAAGGAGATGGATTCAACTATGATATATTGTAATGATTAGAGCTATATGAAGCCTTCAAAGAAAACCAGTGTTCCAGAAATACCGAGGTACATTGAGATCAAGCATTACATTCTCCATGATGAAGTTCAGAAAAGAGAAAGTGGTTCTCCAATATATATCTCCACATATGAGTGGATAAGAAGACATTTTTGTAAAGCCTTTTTCCAAGATGAAAGAGTTTGCGTACTCAAGATGGATCTCGTGGAGACAACTCCCTTATTGAAAAATGAAGAGATGACTCCCAGGTTGGGAGGGAGAACTGATGTGTTATTGACTTATGGACAATCATTTTTCAGTTCGAAAAATGGTCTAGAATGAGTAGTTCCTTTCCACTTTGGAAAGTGGTTTGATATTTCTGATGGATAGGCATTTTCCAGTTCGAAAAATGGTCTATATTGAACAATCATTTTCGTAATGAAAATGGTTCGATGGATTGATGATGTACCATAGAAAATGATTCCCCTTGTGGTCAACATTGGGAATGGTATAGGATAGTCTCTCTTCTTGACGGTCACTCTGATTAGTGGTCAATAATACTAGTCCTCCTCACCGGATAGTCATTATTTCGAAGCTCAGAGTTGTGAGCAATTTCAAAGAATGGTCTGTTTTGGAGGTTGGTGCAGGATAGTCATTTCCTTAGGAAATGGTCCGAACAGTCATTCCCTAGGGCAGATTCATTCTCTCCAGGTTTTAGTTTGTTTAGTGTCGGAGGAATGGTCCAGATAGGTTAATGGTTTAGGTTCAGCAATCAGTGACAGGCATTCCCTAGGGCAGACTCATTCTCTCTAGGTTGCACTTTTTTTAGTGCCGGAGGAATGGCCCAGATAGGTGAATGGTCAAGGCTCAGAAATCGGGACAATTATTCTTCCTTGCTTGAGAAGAATAGTCCATATAACTCATCAATGATGTTTGACCTTCTAAGGGAAGATGATCTTCCAGATCTCACAGATGTAAGTGGAAGAATGACCCATATGATTCAATTAATATCATAACAATGTTTTCTGTGCAAGTTGATATCAGATGATATGATTGTTATGGAGACTATATGTCTCTAGATAGTAGATGTATACTATTGTGGTGGATGTGTTCCACGGATTGTGACTATATGTCACTGATCAAGTATCTGTGTGCTACTTGGTGTGGTAGTGTACCACTGGATTGTAGTTGTGTACTACTATGGATAGACATAGTTGTGTTCTATTGAATGACATTGTTCTGATTGCCTTGAATACTATCAGTAGTGTTGGAAATGATTATCATCTAGATGGATGATCAATGGACAAAGTTTCCCCAGACGGAAAATGGTCCAAGACATTTATTCTTCTAGGACATATGTCTAGATTAGAAGAATGGTTCTTGTGTCACTCTATGGAGTGAGTGGCTTATCCAGCATCATTTTTTATTACTCAGATGGAGTATGGTCTCGAGAGATGATGTAGTTGATGACACTGATAGTGATGACAGTGCTCATGATCTAATAATGATATATTCTATACGACTATGTTGATGCTACCAGGTGAATGGTATGTTTGTGCTCAATACCATTACCTTCAATACCTACCTAGCTAGGAGGGAGTGTCGATATTATGGTATCTGCGGGAGGTATTTACCTCTATGTATAAACCTGATGAGAATAGAATATCCCGAGAAGTAAGAAGAAACCTTAATTAGTTGGATAATAACCCTAGAAGACAAGTCGGCTCAAGAGAATGCCTTGTATTAGGTTATTAGCCCCCAAGAGAAGAAGTCGGCTAAAGGAAATGTTATATACTAAAGAATTAGTACCCAGAATGAGAAGTCGGCCAAGGCAGTCTACCAGAATTAGTATAAATACAGGAGGCTAGTCTTCATTCTGGCCAGGATTCTCAGAACCGCAGAAGAAACACTTGTGTGCACTGCAGTTCGCCAGTTTATGCACAAGTATTGAGGAGAGATGTTGTTGCAGCTGCTGCAACTAGCAGATTTCAGTTTTGGCTTGGAATCTCTCTTGGTTATGGTTTGGACTCT
>JASDQU010229955.1:5261-17161 GCA_032191745.1 Picea mariana | reverse complement strand
AATGAATTGATAATTTCAAGTAAAAATGTAATATATTATTGTTATGTATTTATATAATAATATTATAAAGTAATTTTAATGTATTTTTACTTTATTATTATATTAATTGTTTAACACTATATTATTTAATATTATATTAAGATATTTATTAATTTCATTAATACATTCTATTATAAGTTAATGTATAAATAATTTAATTTATACATTACATTAATTAAATCATGTACTTTACATTATTATTAATCAATTAATATATTATATCTATAAAATAAGTTATTCATTAATGTTTTAATATTTGAATTTATAAATTACATTAATTTTTTAATACTTCTATTTACTCTATTATACATTAATTTATATATCATTAATATATTATTTAATTAATACAAATTCACTTTAGTTTATTAATACATTATCTTATTAATATTTTAATACATTGTTAATATTTTATTACTTTATTAATATTTTAATACTTCATCAATATAAAAAAAAATATTATTTTAGTGATATCTTAATATAATAATATAATACATTATTATATTTAATTAATATATAAATAATGTTTTATTGTATCAATACTTTAATATAATAATATAATACATTAATATATTATAAATGTGTTTTTATTTTATTCAAATTTTATTATTATTGTAAAAACATGTAATGGTTTATTATAATAAATACATAAATACATTATAATGCTTTATTTTATTATAATAGAAACATGTAATGCTTTATTATTATTATTAACTTTATTAATATCTTTATTATTTATTATTTTATTTTTGCTAAATTTATTTATAATTTATAAATTAATTTTTCGATTATTAATATATTAATTTAATAATGTATTTATTTTGTTTTAACTTATTTTATTTATACTATATTATTTTCTATTTTATAAATAATTGTTATTTAATATTTATTTTATTATTGATAATCAATTAATAATTAATCATTTAATTAATAAATATTAATTTTTAATTTTTAATTATTAATTTTTATTAATTAATTAATAAATAATAATTATAAATAAATAATTATTAATTGATTATTATTAATTTTTTATTATTAAATGATTATTATTTAATTCTTTTTAATAATGTATTAATAAAATTTTTACATATATTTATTATTATTATTTTTAATAAATTATTTAATTAATAATAAAACTAACTAAAAAATTAATAATTTTATTTAAAATAATACTTTAGTAGTTATAAAATAATAATTAATTATTACATTTAAAATGTATAAATGTGTTTATGGTTGTGGCCATGCATGTCGGTCATCAACTAGCAACAACCACATTAAGTAAAAAATGGTTGATATACGCCGGTCGACGCCATAAAATAAAATAAAAATAAAAAATGGCGCCAATCGCGTATATCAACCACTTTTTACTTAATGTGATTGTTGCTAGTAGTAATTTTCCAAAATTTACCCTAACCGTCACTCCAAAAAATCCCTGTAGGATTTTTCACCACACACTCAAATTTCGATATACTCAAATTTGGATATAGTAACGAGTCCCGTCACCATCTACGTTACTGAATACAGGGTTCAAGTCTCTTTAAAGGAATTAATTGAATTACCATACCTCTGAATGATTTATTCTACGTTACTCATAATAAATTTTGTTAACTCGAAATCGTTTTATGTTTGAATTTGATCGTAATAGTTTAATAAGCTCTTTTTGATCTGTAATGCCTCTATTTGCATAATACATTTTTTTAACTCGAAATCGTTTTATGTTTGAATTTGAGCTTAATAGTTTAATAAGCTCTTTTTGATCTGTAATGCCTCTATTTTCATTACATCAAAATGAGTAATTTCTGGGTAAAATTTTAATGATGGGTCCCTTTTTCTGCGAGGGAACGCATCAAAAACAACAAACTTTCTTCCATTGACGTCGACAACATTCTAGCGCCACCCTAGGAGATTGACTAAGTAATTTCGTTCTATTTAATGTTGTTAGTAGATTGACAATTCGACATTATTTTGGTAATCAAATTTTATAATAGGTTGACCAAGTTTTACATTTTTCGAGGAAGAAAATTACTCTCCATAATTTAAGGTGAGATCGATTACTCTTATAAAAAAAAATCCCCATAATTTAAGGTTAGAAAGGATTTTATTGCTAGATAAGATCATGGCTACCTTTGGGGAAGTATTCAAGCTCCCAAAAAGAGAGTTCTTATAAAGTTTTTTTTTTATATACTGAGAACTTCTTATAAGTCTCCTCTTTCAGAGATATTTTTTCTATTTTAATAAAGTTGAAATATCTATTTTTCCAAAATGATTGAAAAAGGGAACCTGTACTCTTATATATATATATATATATATATAGATATATATATAAATTCATTTTGACAGAAATATTGTCTATAGATTTATAGATTTTTACGAAAATTGCATGCCATTTCAATTCAATTTTTTATTCATTAAACTATATTTTATTTTCTATCATTTATTTTGTGATGTAAAGTTTCATTAACGGTATCTGAATATATATACACAGCATGCACAAATCTTTTAAAACATATGATAACTTGTGAGATCTAACATTACTTGTAGCTAACAATAACTAATGTGCCATTTTAAAGTAAACCAAGAGCACATTAAACTTAGGTTGAAGTTAGGAATTCCTTGTTTTGTTAGCTTTCGTGTAACATCCATCCTTTCCAAGCTTTGGTTTTCATGGATTTGCAATGTTAAGTCCTAAGCCTAAAACATGAAATTAGGTGAGCTGTTCTTTAGGAATCCATAATGTTGAACCTTAAGTGTGAAACACAAAAATAGGTGATAGGTGAGATATCTTCCACTAGGCATGAAAGAAGAAATTAGGTGAGATATATGCCTCATGGCATGAAACAACAAAGTAAGTGAGATATATATGTAGGGATATATACTTTCATATTTAAAGGTGCTTTAGATTAGATTCCATATATGTCACTCGTGGATATCGTTTTACTTTCATAATCCCTATAAGAATGGTAGTGGTTGTAGACAAGTGCACCAGTGTGGAGTTGAAACTAGTCAACTCGTTAAAGGGTATGCATGTGAGATCTCTAGGCAAAAGAAGATGACGTGAAAATAAAAAAAAATATACATGGTACACCAGTGTGGAGTTGACACTATTCAACTCGTTAAAGGGTATGCATGTGAGATCTCTAGGCAAAATAAGATGACGTGAAAACAAAAAAAACACATCGTACATTTTTAGTGGTAGGTAAATGAATATGGTAAAATCAATATCATAATATAAATGATGTAATTAATAATTTTAAGCTATTTTATAATTAATTTATATTTATGTAATTATTTGAATAATTAATGTATATTTATATAACTTTTTAAAATATTTTTTTTAATTTTAAAATTATTAAATTATATTTATTAAAATTATAAAATTATATTTTCATAAACAAAATATTTTTTAAAAATAAGTTTTTTATTAAAATCATTTAAATAATTATATTTGAATTATAATATTGTATTTATTTATGTGAAAGAAATCAGTCTTAAAAATTTTTACATTACTAAATCTTAATCCCAATAGTTTGTATAACTTAATTAAATGTTCATAATAAGTTAGTGCTTCATTTATAGTTTCACAAGGTGTAACTTTCATGTGAATTTGGATACTTATTATATACACTTGATAAATATTTTAGAAAACATTAAATTTAAAGAAAAATATTTTAAAAATAAAAGTTACATGTTTTCCTAAATCACTTTGAAACATATAAAATATTCCAAGTATCATTATTTATTATTTTCATTTAATAAACATATTAAATATCATTATTTATTATTTTCATTTAATAAAAATTAATTGATTTTACGGTATATTTGTTTTTAATCTTAAAAAAGTTATGTTACAATGTGAATTGATCTTTCCTAAATTTAGGTTTCTAACCAGCTTTTAAACGACATTTAAATTAGAAACGAAACTGAATGTTAACATTTAAATTAGAAACCAAACTTATTGAAATATGTTTTTATAATAATAAATGTAATAGGTTTACTTTATTATATGGAATATTGGATTACGCGGTCGAGTAGTTTGATCCACTAGGTGCCAATATCAACACTTGAAGGGTTTGGGTTTTGGAGTGCAATGGTACTCGTCATCCACGATGAGATTTGTTGTAATATAATCATCATCTTTGCATGGTTGTTGACGATGAGATTTGTTTTAATACAATCATCATTTTTGGGTTGTTGAAGTAAAACTTTGATTGAAAACATTGAGCATGGTTGTTGATGAAAAACTTTGATTGAAAATACTAAGTAAAGATGGTATAGTTAGAATAGCATTGGATAATTTTGGAATCAATTTTTTTGACTTTAATGTATAATTTGGTTGAGGCTTAGCTTTACCGACAATGCTTTAAATGAAATTATAGTGATGGAGGAGAAAGTTAATGGGTGTGGTGCGATAGTCATATTGTTGATATTTCCTTGTACCAAAAATGCACAAAAAGTGTTTGTCAAAATGTCTAAATGAAATGTGCTCTTGACTACAATAATTGCAGGATATGTATTGGGTGTGGATTTCACTTAGGGAAAGCATGTTTATTCTTACATTATCAATGCAAGATTCAAGCAAGATGCAATTATGGAAAACCATCTACTCACTACAAGTCATATGAGGGAAAGACCATCGCTTTTCACATTCAATTGTTGGAACTTGTTGCATCCATTAAGCTAATATTGTAGAAAAATAGGGGATCCCCATTCCCAACAACACCTTCGATATGTTGGTAAGCCAATGGACAATCATCATTTTCTTTTAGATAAATATTAGCAAGGATTTAATGTTATATTTGATCAATATTTTTGGAGGAGGTGAGAATATACCCTCCTTCCAAGGGTCTCTCTTTTAAGGATACATTAAATGAAAAACCATCTATTCTTGTGCCAACTCGTCAACCCAATGTTTATATCATGGAGAAATTAGAGGAGGTTTCAATGTTGAAGGAAACATAAGAGATAGTTTTCCATCTCTTTTCGTACTATGAATCCAAGGAAGTAATTTGTCAGTTTTACGGCCTCCTATATCAGATTTGTACTAGTGACTTTATTCAAACTAGACAAACAATTTTGAGTCATATCATGTTTCCAAAGTTTTTTTATTTTTATTTTCCACCTTCACAATCTTGTTGATGATCAAAAAGTTTTTGAGGAGAGTCTTTGGTTTGGTGGAAGAGCACATCTTTTCTTACCCCATGGTTTTGATAATTCAATCCATCCGGTACGTTTGTCGTTAAATGTATGTTTATGTATGCCTTCTAGATCTAACAATCCAATTTTGGTATTTGACGGTTTCTAAAGCCATAGGGAATAAATGTATGCCTTCTAGATCTAACAATACAGTTTTGGTATTTGACGGTTTCTAAAGCCATAGGGAATAATTTCAGTAGATATTTAAAATATATATATAGCTAGCATTAGGTTGGTCCGTTTACATATGCTCATATATGTGTGGAAATAGGGGATTACCAAATAATGTTATACTTCTAAGGAAAGGCTCTAGATAGATGCCTGAAATGGATTATGAAAATAAAACATTCCAATCCCAAATTTGTCAAAAAGTACACATTTTCACAATTCATGTCCTCGAGAAAAAACCTATCCTAAAAGAAAAAAATATATATAAATATGGAACCAAAGGATGGAAATCATTTGAGAAAAAACTTTTAGAAGATGTGGAGGATTACCGAATAAGCTTATACTTAAAAAAAAAATGTTGGAATTGGATGTATCAATTGGATTATGAAAATACAACAGTCCAAGACAAGAAAAACATTTGCATAATTCATGTCCTCTAGCACAAATTTATTCTAAAAGAAAAAAAACAATATAAAATAAAACCCAAAACTTTAAAATCATTAGAGAAACCAGTATTACATGAGGAAGAGGAATGCCATGTTGAAAATTAGCAAAATATAAGAGAAATAGAATGCAAAAAATTAACAAAATATAATTTAAAAAAAATACTCATGAACGTCTAGAAATTTAGATGGAAGAAATAACATTTTTTATGATAAATAGAGAAAAAAATACTCAGTGAAAATGAAACCCATCTACATGAAAACACTTCATAAATTTAATTAAATTATAGAGGCATAACCAAACTGTGGGCAAAGGCTCACTTGATTGCATTACAAAAGCCAACCATTACATTTAAATAGAACATAGAACCTGAACTGACCTCCTACAAAGGTGGATCTGAAACCACCAAAAAACCCTAATTTGTACAGGCACACAACAACCCACAATCACTTAGTTACATAAATCTTAACTAAGGATCCTAATTTCTACATTATTCCAACACCCCCCCTTAATGGAGAAATGGATTTTCTACCACACCTAGCATGTCTCTGTAACTTTCAAATTTTTCCTTTCTCAGAGGCTTAGTGAAAATATCAGCCATATTTTCATCTGTGTTACAATAGATTAAGTCAATCTCCTTTGACTGTATCTTTTCTTGGACAAAATGATGCGAATTTCAATGTGCTTAGTTCTGGCATGATACATAGGGTTATTAGCAAGTTTTATTGAGCTTTGATTATCACAATTGATAACTGTGGGTGCCTTTTGTTCTTCTCCCATTTCTTCAAGAATTCTCCTCATCCAGACAACTTCACATGTAGTACTACACAATGCTTTGTACTCGGCTTCAGTTGTAGACAAAGAAACAGATGGTTGTTTCTTACTGCTCCATGAAACGACCCCTGAACCAATTCTAAAGGCATAACCTATGGTTGACTTTCTGTCACTAAGATTTCCATCCGAGTCAGAATTAGAATATCCTGCCAACATAACATCAAATTCATCAGTATATTTAATACCAAAATCAATAGTTCCTTTCAAATAACGAAGGACTCTTTTTGCTGCTTTCCAGTGACTCTCATGCGGCTTATCCATGAACTAACTAAGGATGCTGACTGAGTAGGCAATATTTGGCCTGGTTGTGGTGAGATAATTCAGACTTCCCACCAGTTGTCGATACAGAGTTCCATCCAATTCTTTGGTCTCATCATCACTACAGAGCTTAACATTCTGTTCTAATGGAGTAGGCGTCACCTTACATCCATTCATATCAAATCTTTGAAGCAATTCTCTGGTATATTTGCTTTGTGTAACCAGTGTCACGCCATTTTCTTTCCATACTTCAAGACCCAGACAATAATGTAGTTCTCCAAGATCCTTCATTTCAAAAACTTGTGATAATTTCTTTTTCATTTCATCAATTAGCTTAGAAGCATTTCCTATTATGATTAGATCATCAACATAAAGAGAAATCAAAACAATATGTTCTTTTTCATCTTTCTTAATACAGAGATTTGGATCATTTTTACTCTTCACAAATCCTTTTTGCAGAAAGAAATTGTCTATCTTGTCATACCATGACCTGGGTGCCTGTTTTAATCCATATAGATCCTTTTTCAATTTGCATACCAAATATTATTGTCCCTGTTTAACAAATCCTTCAGGTTGTACAAGATATACATCCTCCTTTAATTCTCCATTCAGAAAAGAAGAATTCACATCTAACTGATGTAGGTTCCATTTATGTTTTGTAGCTAATGCAACCATCAATCTAATGGTGTTTAACTTAGCTACAGGTGCAAAAGTATCTACATAATAAATTCCCTCTTTTTGTGAATACCCTTTTGCAACCAATATTGCTTTATGTTTATCTATACTACCATCAACATTAAATTTGGATATAAACAACCATTTGCATCCAATTGGAACTTTGTTTTCAGGCAACTCTGTTAATTCCCATGTTTCATTATTCATTATTGAATCATATTCTTCTTTCATTGCATCCATCCAAACTTTGGGTTCTTTATATTGTTGATAATTTGTAGGTTCTATAGTGTTCATTACTTGAGTCATCAAAGCATAATCTTTGTACCTGATAGGTGTATGAATATGACGAGACGTCCTCGTTGGAGTCTTGGTGCTAGCATCTATTCTTCTACTTTGAGGTGTAGTTCCTTAAACCTTTTCTTGATCTTGACCATGTACCTATTCATGTTCCTCCTTTTGATCCTCTTTCTATACATGTGTTACATCTACATCTTCTACAATATAGTCATGAGGAATGTGCCATTCACTATGACAATCTACTTTATAACCTGTATCTTCATGAAATAATACATCTCTTCTTGGAAATACTTTATGCATTTTAGGATCAAACATCTTATATGCTTTATGCTCATCATAGTAACCAAGAAAAAATACACTTGATGGATTTTGCATCAAGCTTTCTCCTATCCTCTTTGGGAATGTGAGCAAAAGCTTTACCTCCAAATATTCTCAGATGATTCACAATAGGCTTATAAACATAAAAGGCTTCAAATGGAGTTTTATGATCTAAGCTTTTAGTAGGACTTCTATTTTTCAGATAAATAGCAGTTCTAATAGCTTCAACCCAAAAACCATTAGTGAGATTTTTACCTTGAAGCATACTTCGTGCACATTCAACCAAGGTTATGTTTTTCCTTTCTGCCACTCCATTTTGCTGAGGAGTGTGGGGTACTATGAACTATTGTAGAATTCCATTTTCTTTGCAGTATTTGATGAAATCCCCCGAGATGTACTCTCCCCCTTCATCTGATCTGAGAATTTTGATGTACCTGCCAGTTTGCTTTTCAACCAAATTTTTAAACTCCTTAAAATATTCAAAAACATCACTTTTATTTCTCATGAAATACACCCATGTGTATTTAGTGCAGTCATCAATGAAAATAAGAAAATAATATGCTCCTCCAATAGACCTTGTCTGCATGGGACCACAGACATCTATGTGCACAAGTTCAAGTATATCCCTCTTTCTTCTATCTTTGTGAGAAGGAAACTCTTCTATGTGTTTCTTTCCCAAAGCAAACCCATCGCATGCACTATGTTCATTCTTTAATAGTGGAAGTCCTTCCACCATGCCTTGTTTCTGAAGAAGCAACAAATCATTATAGTTTAGGTGTCCATACCTCTGATGCCACAATACCTCTATTGGCATCATTGTTGAAGCCAAGGCTTGATGTCCTTTCATCGTCACATCGAGCTTGTATAGCCCTCCAACTTTGACTCCTGTAGAAACTACTTTATAATGGTCTTTCACATCCTTCACAAGACAATGTGTTTTTACAAAATCTACCTTCATGTCTTGATCTGCTATGGTGGAAACAGAAATTAAATTTTTCTTTATACCAGGTAAATGCATTACGTTATGTATTTGTTTAACACTACCATTTGGTAATGTAATAGAGATATCCCCATAACCTTTGGTTTGATGTGACCGTTCATCACCAAGATAAATGTTAGGACCATCATTAGTCTCACAATAATTGTCAAACCAGTTTCTGTTACAAGACATGTGGATCGATGCACCAGAATATACATACCATGCATGCACATCATCTGTGCAAAGAAGCATCTTATATAGATAATTTGTGGAATTCATTATTACCATTATCACCCCTTTCAGCAAAATTACTATTCTGCCTTGAATTTCTATATTTGTTCTCATGTGTATGCTTATACCAACAATCCTTAGCATGATGTCCAACTTTTCCACAATTAAAACATGTATCACTCTTTCTCTGATTTGTATGAGACCGAGGAGATGTCATACCTTTATGTTCTTTTGCATATTGAGGTTTGCTTCCTTTGTTGCGTTCCCAAGGCTTTCCTTTGTGGCATTCCCAAGGCTTTCCTTTACCCTTTGCCATCAACGCCGAATCTGAATGTGGAGGCTTTCCGACGAGATGGCTTCTAAGTTCCTCCTCTTGTAGAAGAATACCTGCAAGTTCTTCAAATGTCGGAGCTTTCTCTCGGGCTGCAATACCTGTTATGAACATTTGGTAGTCTTCTAGCATGCCATTTAATGTGACAGTTACTAGATCAGTGGGTGAGACCTGTTCTCCTATGTCACCCAGTTTATCTTTTAAATCTTTAATTCTTGAAATGAAATTAGTAACATTTTCATTTTCCTCCATTTTGATTGAGAGCAATTTGTTTTTTAAAAACAAAACTCAATTTGTATTAGCAGTTTGGTACAAACCTTTCAAGATGTCCCACGTCTCTTTAGATGTTGTGCAATCTCTTATATGAGGAATTATGTTGTCTTTTACAGACATTTTGAGGAAAACTTTGGCTTTGTTTTCTTTCTTCTCCCAATATTGGGCAGCAGTAGCAGGCTTTGCCTCATCTCCCGAGACAATAGCCCAAACCCCGGATGCTTCCAGCACTGTTTGCATCTTAAATTTCCAATTTACATAATTGGATCCATCTAGGTTATTTGATTCATTGAAGTATGAATCAATTAAAGAATTTTCCATTTTAAATTCTTTAAAAGCAACTCAGAAATTACCTTTATGTTGCCACCACCAAGCCTTCTCCTGCTAACAACAATGCAACAGCTCCTTCTTCAATCTCACGATGACTCCTTCAACTTCTATAGTTCCAGCACTGTCCATGGGCTCACAGGCTCCTTCAATCTCCACACAGTTCCAGTGCTCCTCTACGCTGGCGGACTCCTCCACGTGGATTGTCAAATGCAATATTGTCAAACGCTACACCGATGAGATCAGGATGTGTTTTGCAGACTCCACCACCTTCAATTACAATCTGGACGATCTATGGTGTTCGGGCAAGTGCACAATATAGGTAGGCACACCCTCTCTATTGACTGACCAAGCAATATCCTCCACACAAGCGCACATTTTGACAGACTGATCTCCAATAGCAGCGATCAGATCTCCTCCACAAGGTTTCCTCTGGCTTTCTCATGCGGGCTCACTGACATGGTGGTTTTCTCCTCCTTGATAGTAGTTGTATATCTGGACGCAACAATTCTACATACGCTCACCAATTCTATCAGACATCTGCAGCTTCACCAAAATGCCCATGGCTCTTTACTCTTTCACACAGGCACCCGGGTGCAGCAGCCGTAGCAGGCAGTGTGGGCTCCTCCTCTTCACGGAGGAGGCTGGGAAAGACAACAACGCGGGCTCCTCCTCTTCAGTCACGAATCATCTCCACACAGAGATAGATCAATCCAGCAGCAAGCAGCACGCAACTCTATTTATCACAGTCAATACGCAGAAACAGACACCGTACGCAGCAGGTAGGCACTACAAATCCGAATCTCCACGCAGGATCAACATAGGTATACGCAGGCGAACGACACAACGAATACAACGAATATGGCACAGCGAATTTGCGCAGCCTCTTCAGCGTGCAGCCTCGCCTACACATATCAAACCAATTGTAGAAATGACGTTCTCCTCCTCCACGCACAGGTGTAGACAGATATCAGTCTACCTGATTTCCTCTACGCCCTCGATCTCCACGAAGACAGCGGTCCGCCTCAACAGTTCTAGCTCTGATACCAAATTAAATTACAGAGGCATAACCAAACTGTGAGCAAAGGCTCACTTGATTGCATTACAGAAGCCAACCATTACATTTAAATAGTACAGAGAACCTGAATTGACCTCCTACAAAGGTGGATCTGAAACCACCAACAAACCCTAATTTGGACAGGCACAAAACAACCCACAATCACTTAGTTACGCAAATCTTAACTAAGGATCCTAATTTCTACATTATTCCAACAAATTTAACAACTCAGAAAACTTTATACCACTCTTCGAATATGATTACTACTCATATTTCTTGGATTTTGGTAATCTTAAGAAAGAATTATAAATTTTTAATGCTTTAATTGTAATGAATTAATTATAATTCTTAATTTTAATGTTTTATTGAGTTTTGTGTTATCCATTAATTGTAATTTTCAAATACCTCTAAATTTTAGGTTTTCTCTCATCAAATTTCTTCTTTTGTATTTTAATGGGAAGAAAGCTACTGAATAAAAG
>JASDQU010229953.1:4084-17132 GCA_032191745.1 Picea mariana | reverse complement strand
ACTTCCTTTGCTCTTTCCAACTCTGTGATTCTTGGATGCGTATTTTCTTCCAGCCATCGTATATGTTTCTTCTCGATTCTTCTGGTTTGGTCATTCTTGGATCTGGGTTAGGGTATATCCTGGTGCCCTTCAACTCTTTACGGTGCGCAAAGCCTTATAGTCTTTACACCTAGTGTTAGGTACTTTACCACCGTGAGGAATCACAACAAGTCATGATACTCTTATGTACTAGCATTCCAAAGTGGAAAAACAAATCCGTAAGCGTGCAACCTGGTTTCCTAAACCCCAACAGAATCATGCTTGGTGTGATTTTTTGTTATCGCATTGTGTAAAAGAACTCTGAGAACACTTGATAAATAGCTAAACAAAATAACTAAGGCTGATCCCTTCGAGGCTTGTTGGACTCAGACCATTTCAGCATTTCCCCTTTTTTTGTTATCTCTCTGTATGAAACTCGTGAGCATACTTACGATGAGGTGATGTATTGACCTGTTGATGCATTAAGCGTTCAGATCTCTGAGTACGTGGAGAACAATGGATCTGCAACTAACCCTTTACCTATAAGACGATATCTCGTCATCTATACAAGGATACCGTAAGGGCCCTCTGTGTAATCAAATTCCATTATTTTTTTTTATACAACATTAAATCTTATAAAATATTTTAACCCTTTATCCCCCTTCTTAAATCCGTGTTCACAAAGGAAAGTATAGATTTCTTCTGTGTAAAGGAAATAATATAATGGAATGGAAGTGCATATTTGCATTTCTATTATTTTTCATACGACTTCATCGGAGTTTTATATATTAGTTTCAAAGTATTAACGTTTGTGCTAGGAAGTTTCGTAACTCTGACTGTATTTCCGAAAGGATGGGTCTCTGTGGGAACTGCAAATTTACTGTATGTATGCATTGTAATACTACTCATCTGTGTATACAGGAGTCACTTACTCATAAAGAAAAAATCATAACTAAATCAACAAGACTTCTTCTTTTAAAACCCTTCCAAATCAATGAACTTACCCATTATTTTAAAGAAGACCGGGACCTATGTTTCTCGTATACTTAAGGTATCGATTCACCCTTTTGTAGTGTTTCCAACCAAGTATTATATGCATGAATTCTAGTTCTATAATTTTGGGGTTTATGTTCTCTGGAAGGCAATGCTTTGTCCACTGTTGGGTTTCACAATTTATATACTTTTTCTTTATCGAATGTTGTAAATCCTACAGCCGGTAAAATCTCTTTAATATTATTATAGTTTATAACCTATACAACTTCTTATTCCTGTGTGATTTATAACTTGTACCTTTCAAATTCTTGTTGTGATAAATTCGTCAATTGCATTCTGTATTTATAAAAGCATTATGCTCAGATTTCATGAACTAATGATGGGGCCCTGTCTTGTTTGCGAGGGTATCCATCAGCCATTCCTTGGTCCACTCCTCCCCTTTGGACTGTCGATGGATCGTCACTCAATGTCGATGGGGAAACTGACTCTATGCCAGACTTAAGTTAAGTATTATTCATTTGTTGAACCTTTAATATTTAATTTCATTTGATTTCTTTAACACAGTTTACTAAATCTGTCGATTTTCTCCTTGCAGGATTAATCACTCCGAGGGAAAACAAATCCAAGGGATCGCCTTACTCGAAAAGGTATTCGAGTTCCAAATATCAGCGTTTAATTTAAAACTTCTCAGGTTTTGTTTGTTAGTTGTACAGGATCCTTACCCTAGGGTAGTCTACTATGAAAATTTTGAATCAGGATTTCATGGATAAACCAGTTATTTGTAATTTGCTTCTTTATTGGAGTACATGGTTGTAAAATAAACTCCTTTTGAATACGATTCCACAATTTATAACAGTAGTGGTATCATGTATTATGTAGACTATTTAATCTCTATTTTTCTATGGACCATCATGTATATAGACTGCAATTTCCATTCAAAAGGGAGGACTGTTATTCTCTTTATCTACTTTTTATGGTACCTATACAACGACTGAAATGGCATTCTTCATATATATATATATATATATATATGCATGTAAATTTCTAGAACACAAAATAGTTCTATAATTCTTTATACCTAGATAAACATATACATATATTACTATATATACATGTATAGCTCAACTTTATTTGCAATTAGAATTCACAATAGCTTTCCTATCTTTTCTCAGTGAGTGAAATCAACAGATAAAATAATTATCCTATAACTATTTCATTCTTTCAGCTAATAATCAACAAAACATTTAACAAGAGAACAAGTAGATGTACATATCTGAATAAGATGTTGGAACACAAATCGAACAGCCAAGTTCCACCCAACCGTATAACAAAACAACCAAATTAGTTGCTTCGTTCACCCCCTAGCTTGACCATGAGTGCATAAGGGAGAATTGACATTGATCCTGTTTTTCTATAGTCCTTCTTTCAGATTAGAAAAATCCCCTTGCCTCACACTAAACAATGTTCATAACAATAAGTGATATCCTTTCTGCAACATACTAAGCAATGTTCTGTCTCCTCCCATATGTTGTATATCATGAACATCTTATGCCTAGGTGTTTTTCCCTCCTTTGGAATTTTCACAGCTTTACAAATCCATGATTTTCAAGGGGTGCTAGTGGTCAAATTCCTCATTTTCCACTTGTAAAATTCAGCTCTGAGGTAACTCAAGTATGTTCCCCACTCGTGGAGTCATGGTCAGTTGTTTTCAACTTGGTTGTTCCATTTTTCCTTCAACAATTAATAAATAAAAAGATTTGTCTTTTACATGTGCCACAGTGAAAGAATTAATTGGGAAAATGAAATCTTTTACCAACGGTCACAAATAATAAATTACAAATAATGAAATTCCAAATTCAGATTTGCCATAAATGGAAATAGTTTTCCAAATATGGATTTGCCAAAAATGGAAATTTATTCCTAAGTGCACACATAATTTAATAATTAGTTATTTTCGAGGATATAACATTATCTCCCCCTTCAGTACAACACTATCCTCAGTGTTCATTCCTCTCTCAGAATAGGGTTGGATAATATTTCTGCAAATCTTCCTCCAATTCCCAAGTGGCCTCATCGGGACTAAAGTGCTTCCATTGCACTTTTACCTGGGTGACAGCTCTGTTCCATTGTACTGTTTCTTTCCTGTCCAGAATGCGCAGAGGTTCTGCTTGGAACTCGCCTTTTGGTTACACCTGCACCATGTTCCAATCAATTATGTGAGTAGGATCATGAATATACTTTTTCAACAAAGAAACATGAAAAACATTATGAACTTTTAAATTTGTAGGGAGTGTAAGTTGATATGCCACGGGTACAATTCGAGCTAAGATCTTGAAGGGGCCAAAAAACTTGGGCGCCAATTTTTAACAGTTTCCTAGATTCATTGAAATTCTTCCTGCTTTGAATTTCAAGTACATGTGGTCTCCAACTTGAAGTTCTTGGTGTCTCCTTTTCAAATATGCGTATCTTTTTTGTCTGTACTATTCCTCTTTTAAATTATGTTTTATTCTTCTTACCATTTTCTACATTTCTTGGAGCATTTCTGGTCCCATCATGAGCCTGACAACTAGGTATCCTAGCTAATCGGAGTTTACACTTTATGTCGTATAGTACTTCGAAGGGGCTCATCTTAGCCAATGTCTGATAACCATTATTGTACGCAAATTCCACTAAGTGTAAGTATTCCTCCCATTTAGTTGGTTTCATCCTTATGTACATTATTAGCATATCTTCCACAATCTGGTTCATTCGTTCAGTTTTCCCATCTGTGTGTGGACGATAGCTTGTGTTGAAATTCAGGTTAGTATTCAACCCTGCAAACAATTCTTTCCAAAACGTTGATGTAAATTTGACATCTCTATCCGAAATTACCATTTTAGGAATACCATGCAATCTAAATATTTCCTTCATAAATATTTCAGCAATGTTAATATCTTTATAAGTAGAATTTACAGGAATGAAATGTGCAGACTTGCTAAGTTTATCAATTACTACCATAATTGAATCATTCTCCTTTTGATTTTTAGGAAATCCTGTGATAAAGTCCAGTGAGATAGTCTCTCACTTCCATTTTGGTATAGTTAGAGGTTGTAGTAGGTCGGCTAGATGTTGATGTTCAACATTCACCTATTGACAATCTAGGAATTTAGATAAGTATTCAACTGTCTCATCTTTCATGTTGGGACAATGAAACAACTTCCTCAAGGCTGTTACCATTTTTTGGTATCCCGGATGACCAGAATATGGATTTTTGTGCATTTCATCCAAAATTGTTAGTTTTAATTCAGCATAATCTGGTATGTACAACCTATTTTTAAATCCTAGCATTCCATTACTATCCAAGCTCAAATCTGTTCTGTCTAGATTTTCTGCATTTCCTTGTAAATTTGTTATTGTTTTTATGTATATTTCGTCAGTATCACCTGCATATTTTATCCTTTTTTCAAAGTCTCTTTTTGATCTACTATTACTTATCTCAAACAGTCCATGAGTTCTTCTACTTAAGGCATCTACCACTTTTTTTTCTTTACCCTTGATGTGTCTTACTTCAAGGCATAATGGATTGCAATGAGGCTCCATAGGCTCTTTTAATATTACTCATAAATGCCAAAACCGTAGACATCCAAAAACCTAACCCTAGAAGGTGAAATGCCAAAAGTCATGTGGGCCCTATGGGTAAGTTGGTGTAATTTGCTACCTCAACTTCCTATGGTCATAACCTTTGCATATGACCTCTGTTTTAAGGATGTGATATCCTGTTGGATAGGTCTTTCAGAGAAATACACATTCTGCCATCATAGTTCAACTCTGTCTACATTTTGACCGTGGCAAGCCAAAAAAACAACGTTTAGGGACCCAAAACGTCCCTAGAAGTACAACAAGATGTGCTGACATGAAAACATACAAAATAATCTAGTTGGATTAGGTGAGAGGCCACCCATATCCACCTGGAGAATGTGTGGGGATTCATACAACCCTAGAAGTGTATAACTCATAATTATAAAGCAATACAGAACAACATGTTGAACAAAAATGGACACAAGGATCCAATTGGACTAGGTCGTTGACCACCAATATCCACCTAGATTAGTAACCATCACATATCTTTTCAGAGATACGTTGCCACCATTATAGTGAGTCTTTTACTCTATATTTTTATAGTATTTGTACATTTTGGCTCATTAATTAAAATTGTGTGTTATTGTATCTTTGTGTTTATGGTTGCATCTATGATACATTTCTGTTATATTTTTGGATATCCGAGGTATCTTTGTACATTTCTTTATTATATCTCTACTCTCATTTCATTTCAAAAATAATATGGATCAGAGAGAATCCATGTTAGGATCTTTAGAGGAGAGTCGGGAGGTGATCTGGTGGACGAAGAGAGGAAAATTGAGGCCGAATCTATAGATCATGTCTAGGATTTTAAGATGAAGGGTGTATTTTAGGAGAAATGGGTTCACTATGGAAAATTCCATACTTAGGGTTGAGTCCTAGAGGACCTGCTCGTCCTTCACTAATTGGATATTTATATCACGAGCCTGTAGCAGCCCTCCCTCGCTTACGACTTGGATATTGATACCTTTCATTACCTCACACAGAGCACTTGGATTGTGATGGAAGAAGGGTTCCTATATATAATATTTGTTATGCAAAAGAAGCATAAATGTAACAAGATTTTAATGGTAAAAAAAATAAAACCAAGAACAAACCAGACACAGCAGCAATCACACAATTTACACAGTGATTTACATGGAAACCAAATATGGGAAAAACCATGGGGCAATGATAATGGATATTCTTATTATTCAAGGAAGAATTATAGTAGCCAATCATAGGCATACAACCAACCTCTCCTCTCTTCTCACACACTGTGCTACACTACATTGCTAATCCACACCTCTAAGGATATTCTAGATATATAGTATATGTTACACAGTTAGACAAACTGATTACATCTTGATCCACCAGTTACACAAACTATTCACTGAAGTGTGCATGCATGCACATTCTAACATTCTATTTTTAGTTGACACTATGTGCATGCATCTGCATGACAAATTAGTTGGAAGTTTCAACAATCTCCACCTTGACAACAATTTACCTAATATATCATGCTTGAATTAATTGATCACATTTTCTTCAAGCTAAGATAAGACAACCACCATCATAGCTCCACAACTTCTCTAACGGTACTGTTACATGAACATCTCTGCATGATTCACTTCAATGTGGACCATTATGCCTCCATCTATAACCTCACTTATAAACATATGTAGTTGTCCCATTTTGATACGTTGGAATTTTAGTGAAATGCGCAACACTTTGACCACCAAAGAATACCTCATAATGTACTTTTTCAAGTTTTCCCTATAGATCCTTTCATTCTCACAAGACAATAACCTGAGGTAGGTCTCCTCTTTTCCAAATCTCTTGAATCATAACTACAAACTACATCATTGCCATCATTGTAGGTGATACTTGTGCTTTTAATATATTGAAGCTCCCAATTCCATTCTCTTCACCTAGTTTTGCCATGTGTCCATCAATAACAACAACTTCATGTGAAATATTGATCATTTCCATCACATACATCAAACTTCCTACTAACATATGATACTCGAGACATACAACCATTTTCTTCTTCACTAGTTAGGACAAAAACCTAAAGAAAAACCTACAATGGAAATTCAAAGATATTTTACCAGTTTCACATTATTCATACCAAATTTCTTTAGTATCTTCACCACATACTTCTGTTGTGATAACTAATCTTACCATCCTTCCTTTCTTTGTGTATTTGCATGCCCAAGATTTGTTTTTCTACTCCTAGATCCTTCATCTCAAATGTCTTAAGCAATTGAGCAAACCTATTGATCTCAAACATGCTTGTGCTTGCAATAAGCATAACATTTAACACCAAGGTAATGAATATACCATAAACACAATGGATATAGTCACTTCTTGTAAAATTCGTCTCACCATGAAGGAATCAAACATCCTGTACCATTTTCTTGGCATGCTTCAGGACATACAATGATTCATGATTTTGCAAACGAATATTCTATTGTATTTTTGAAATAAAATTTCTGTTTTTAACATATACAACCCCTTTTCCCAAAAACAAAATCCATGTAAAATAGTTTTAACATGCAGTTGTAGTAACTCAAGATCAAGTAACAAAACTAGTGATAACACAACATCAGTAGAAACAAGATTTTAACATCTCGTGAGAAACTTTCATGGAAATCAGTACCTTCCAAATACCCTTCTGCTACCATTCATGCTTTGACCCTTTCATATTTTACTATGTTTGACTTTATAAAAGAATATTCTTCAAACACCATACCTTTATCCATGATGATTATGTGGGAAGTAGGATCCCACATTTTGCATCCCTTAACATCATCACCATATCAAAGATCTACTTGTTTGATTTGGGTATTACTTAGAATGATGGTCAAAACATAAACAACACAACCAAATAATTTCACATTTGAGTGATCACCAGATTACATGTTCATACCTCTTATGGAATCTTCCAATATTTTGCAACCGATGGTGATTGAGTTACCAAATAGCAGAACCATTTATGCCCACAACTATTGTTGCAACTTGGAATTACTGAACATGTCCTTTCGATCCCAAATTCCTTGCAATAATTTCCAGGCTTAATGGATATGAACCTACCTTCGCCATATATTCTCAAACAATCGATTGAACTTCCAATGTTCCTTTCACTACAAGTCTCTAAACACAACAAACTTTCTACAAACCCACCTTTCTAACCTGGCCACACTAATCCACCTCAAACTTTGCATTCAAAGAACTTTTACAAAATATGGCCAAGATGACCCAAGTGAACCCTTTTGTCTCTCACATCTACGAACTTCACATTGGATTCTCAGTGCTACATCTTAACATGAACATTCCCTTGAGAAAATATGACCAAGACGAGCAAGTAATCCTTCACCACTTACCTCGAGGCCCATTTACAATGGATTTGACCAAGCCTTTTATAAGCTTCATTACATGCAATCCATGGACACAATACCATAGGATACCATAAAACATGGACCTGAAAAACCATGTTCTTTAACCTAAAAATCATATTTAACTCATTAACTCTTTCATTGAGTCAAGGTTAACCCAACATGCATGCCCCCCCACATATTCAATCTACCTAAATCTATGTATAGAATTTTTCATAGGTAACCTAGAAAACCAGGGGTACGCATGCCTATCCCAATCTTACAAACATATTCCTATTTACATGCAATCAATTATTTTTACAACTCTAAGGTAAATACATTTTTTTTTCTTCAGAGTGACTCAACAATCACCACTCCAAAACCTCTATACTACAAATAAGTAAAACTTCATCAACCATACTAGTAGCTGAATTTTATTCTTTTGTATAGTTATGTTTGGATGTTTGTTGTATTTTCCAGTAATCCTTCTTCATATGCCCAGATTTTCCACAAAACCAACATTTTCCCTTACCCTTACTTTCTTTTGACTTAGACCTTAATGTACCTTTCTGATATTTCCCTCTTTTAGTAGATCGACCTTTGACCACGATTTATTCTATTGTTGAGGTTTGTTTACTGGATATTCTCCTCATCTCCTTAGACAACAAAGGTCTGACAACAATATCATAGTTAGTTGCAACGTCCCCGACCATCCATGTCGGGACACGCTATGATAGAGAACTCTTTCTTTCTCTCTGCGGAACATACTGTAACATACCCAACATCCAACTAAGCTATGCCACATAAATTTTTCAAACTGCGTGAAATCAAAATATATACACATAGAGCTCTTGCGGAAACATATATATATAACATAAACATACAAGTACATTTGTAAATGCACAAATTCATATTGAAATAATAGTAAACATATACATGCAGCATATACTAGAAATACCCATAAATATACAGACAGTTATAAGCACACATAGGATAAAACCATACAAATAAACACGTAAATAATAATGCAGCATGTAATTTTATCACACAATTGACACTTATCTTGGTAATAATTTCACCAACTATGTGCAGACATTCCACGAACCTCCTAGTCTTAGAACACACTTATCATCACTCTTAGCAGTGGGTCACCCCTAAGTTGGGACTAAAATCCACCAGGGTAAAGGGGTTCCTAACTAGGCTAATGGCTCATGGACAATAGGAAGACTTCATCTCAGGTGCCACTCAAACTAATAGCCTACAGTCCCTCATTCCCCACATGCCTGTCCCACCCCAGAAAGTGTGCTAATTCTCTACTCAATAGTCTTAGAGAAGTTCTAGTTTAGAACCTTCGGGAAATCAATTCCCAACAATTCTCTCACCCAGAGAGGAATTTTTCATGAGTCTGACAAACTGCCTCTTCAATATCCCATGGGCCTAACAACCCACTTCTTCAGTCCATCTCCCAAGATAACCAACTACACAAACACATATGGCTCCAGATACCGGTTTAAATATGGTGACAAGAAGGTACGGAGGATAGCTCAATGAGTGAATGAATTCTCCTGGAATGGCTACATGGATGATCCAAATGATGGAAGGAATGATGGTCCGCATGATAGAAAATGAACTAAGTCCAAACAATATGTATGCATTTCCCCAACTTTACACTCGTCATGTTGGGAGCTACTTTGGCCCACTTGTCCCCAACTTTGGAACTTAGGATAAAATAATTACCCATACTTTATACTTTAAAGAAATATTAATATAATATTCTTTTTTAGCTTAAGATCCCTAGCTTAGCCCTTTTTATTAACTTTTAGCCCCACCCTTTCCCCAACTAGTGGAGTCTAGTCCCCCATACTCTTTATCATGGTCGGTCTGTGCGCAACAATGCATTTTATATTAATTATGAGACATGTACAAGAACGGGCACACTAATCTTTAACATTAAGGATCTTCAGCCTAATCAAAACATAAGCATCCTAGCTTATAATAACTGCCTCACCTACCTATGAAAAATAGCATATACACAAAGTCTCGTTGGCCTCACAATCTCATGCACTTATGATGATGCGCATGGTATCCTAGAATGTGCACACTTCATCATTTAACTGCGCAATACATGTGCACACTATGCCATGAAGGGTGTATACAAAATGATGTCAGACATCTCACCAGCTTAAGTACATTTGCATTTACATTTACAATTGGGTTCAACCTTAGGGATATTACAATCCCCTCCTATTATTTATGCACTATCCTCAGTGCATCATGTACACATATACAACAAAATTTCAAAGACCCTAAAAAATATGCGGGTATTCTGCCCGCATTGCATCCTCATGCTCCCAAGTAGCATCCTCAGGACTGTACCAGATCCATTGGACCTTCACAAGCCCTATGGCTCGATTCTAGAGTTGTTTTATTTTCCAGTCCATAATGCATACCAGATGCACTTTAAAAGCACCTTCTTGCTCCACCTGAATCACATTCCAATCAATAACATGATTAGCATAAGGTATATATTTCTTTAGCCATGATACATGGAATACATTATGAATAGACATAGATGCACGCAATGTAATCATATAAGCTACTGGACCAATCCTGTCAAGGATTTCAAATGGCCCACAATAGCGAGTTGTCAACTTTGAAAAATTTCCCAACTTTAGGGAACTTTTGTTGGCTTTCACTTTCAGGAATACATGGTCTCCCACTTTGAATTCTCTGTGAGTTCTTTCCTTGTCAGCATAGTTTTTCTTCTTGTCTTGGGTAGCCTTTAAATTTTGTTTTATCTTTATCATTTTCTCCTCCATTTCCATGAGTAAATGTGGCCCAACCACTACTCTATCTACTAGGTTATCCCATCTTACCGGTGTGTTGCACTTTCTTCCTTAAAGTGTCTCAAATGGCTCATTTTTAGACATCCTTGGTACCAATTGTTATAAGAAAACTCTACCAAGTGTAGGTAGTCTTCCCATTTTGATGTTTTATCCGTCACATACATCCTCAACATATCTTCAATCACTTGATTCACCCTATCCATTTGTCCATCTGATTCTAGATGATAAGTTGTACTGAAATTCAAATTTGTTCCAAATCCATTAAATAATCCTTTCCAAAAAAAATTGATGTAAATTTTGGATCTCTGTTAGACACAATTGTCTTCGATATACCATGTAATCAAGTTATTTCTCTCATATAAATATCAACAATGTTGGCTACCTTGTGACTGAGCTTAACTAGAATAAAATGGGTAGTCTTAGTAACCTTATCCACCACTAGCAAGATATAATCATGTTGCTTGTTTGTTCTGGGAAGTTTGGTGATGAAATCCATTGTTACAACTTCCCATTTCCACTTAGGAATGGGTAATGATTTTAAAAAATCAGATGGGTGTCTATTCTCAGCCTTTACCTTTTGACATTCCAAACATTTGGCAATAAAATCAGCAACCTCTTTATTCATGCCTGGCCAATAATATTGGCTTTTGACAGCTACAATAGTTTCCTGATAATCTGGATCCCCAACATAAGATACATTATGCATTTCTCCCAATATCATATTTTTCAATTCATAATAATTTGGTACATAAATTATGCCCTTGTACATGATCATTTCATCATTATCTAGCTTGTATTCCATAATTTTCTGCTGCAAATTAGCTTTCTGTAATTTTGCCACTAAATTCTTGTATTGCAAATCTGATTTGGCAGCCTCTATAATTTTGTCTTTCAAATCTGATTTGGCAGCCTCTATAATTTTTTCTTTCAAATCTGATTAGTACATGCTAATGGTTGTAGAATGAAATTCATGCACTCTTCTGCTGAGTGCATCAGCCACTTTGTTCTCTTTCCCCTTAATATGCTTTATGTCAAAGTCATATTTACTTAGAAATTCTGACCATCTGCTTTGCCTAGCATTTAGAGTTGGCTGATCAAATAATATTTCAGACCATTATGGTCTGTCCTTAGCTCAAACCTTTTCCCCATGAGGTAGTGTCTCCATTTCCTCAAGGTATGCACTATGGCTGCCAACTCCAAATCATGAGTGGCATAGTGTCTTTCGTGCACTTTTAACTTCCTTGATTCATAACATATAACAAACCCATTTTGACTAAGGATTCCTCCAAGCCCCTGTTTACATGCATATGTGCATACAATGAAGTCTTCATTTGGGTCTACAGTCCTTAGTATTGGAGCACTTGTTAATAATTGTTTCAAGTGTTGGAAACTCTTTTCACAATCCAATGTCCACTGAAACTTCACACCCTCCTTTTGTAAGGAAGTGATTGAGTGTGAAATCTTTGAGAATCCTTCAATAAATATCCTATAGTAGTCTGCAAGAGCCATGAATGATCTGACCTCTATCACATTCTTTGGCACTGACCATTCTCTAATGGATTCTGTCTTCTCAGGATCCACTGTTATCCCATCCTTTGAAATGATATGTCCCAAAATGAATTTTCTTCTGATAAAATGAGCACTTTCTCAATTTGGAATACAACTGATGCTCCCTTAACACTTGAAAAACCATCCTCAAATGATGCTCATGCTCTTCTTCTAACTTGGAATATATAATAACATCATCCAAAAATACAATGACATACTTTTCTAAATACTCTCGAAAAGCACCATTCATTAAGCACATGAAAACAACTGGTGCATTTGAAAACCTAAATGGAACCACTGTGAACTCATAATGACCATACCTTGTCCTGAAGGAGGTCTTGCTGATATCTTCCTCTTTAATCCTTATTTGATGGTATCCTTACTTGAGATCTATCTTTGAAAATATCTTTGCATCTTTCAATTGATCAAAGAGACCATCAATCCTTGGCAGAGGATACTTTTTCTTAACAGTCACTTTATTCAACTATCTGAAATCAATGCACAATCTTAATGTCCCATCTTCCTTCTTCACAAACAAGACTGGGGCACCCCAAGGTGACACACTTCGATGTGCATACCCCTTATTCATAAGTTATTCAAGCTACATTTACAACTCCTTAAGCTCTAATGTACTCATTATGTAAGGAGTCTTTGACACTGGAGCTGCTC
>JASDQU010229947.1:0-11723 GCA_032191745.1 Picea mariana | reverse complement strand
ATGTAAAAAATACAAAAACATTTAAAAAATTAAAATTGGTGCACTTCTTACCAATATCTCCCCACTGGGCATCTTCAGGAAGTGCTAGGTCAGGATCACCGTGAAATTCCAAGCCAGCATACGCATAATCCTCGATCATCAGAACCTGGCCTTGAAGCCAGTCGAACAAGTGATCGTCATACCTAACGATCGGTCCTGCCACATGTCTAGCCATGAGTTGGCACCATCGTAACATCCGTGGATCCCTAGGACCCCGAAAATGCCAATCAGCCTGAAGCCTATACACTGGGACCCTCTCACAGAAGAAGGACACTAGCAATGATCCATAACCAAACTGCTTTAGATCTCCACACCTGCATTTGGTCAGTTGTTTCTTGAGGTTGCGTAACACTGCGTCAGCCCAGTTGAAGACCCGGGGCTCAAGACACTCGAGGGCATATTGAAAATAGCTCTGTAGAGCCATATGTGGGGCAGCACTTCCTGCCATCTGAGCGATAGTGAAGAGAATGGTATGGAGAGTTATATCAGTCACTCCCCAAATGGCCACTTTTCCTTTTTTTCTTTCAACCTCTGGCACGCAATACTCTCGGCAATACTCACTCATTTTCAGACCACCCCTTCGGCTACCAGACAAACTGACGTGAGACCCTCGCCGGGATAGTCCAGTCAGGAAATAGATATCCTCAATGTCGATCGTCAAAGTGTGAGCACCGACATTAAAAACCTGCTGATCAGGATCCCACATCCGGACTAAGTGTTCTAGCAATCGAACTTGGGCTCTCATGCCCGATATGCGGAAATACTTCAAGAGACCGCAATCTCTTAAAGCAGCAAGAGTCGGAGGGTGATTTTCAGCGGTTGCATTATCATCCTCGTGTTCCCTTTCTCTCCATTCGAGCACCATTGTGATGGTTATAAACTTGCATAAGAAACATAGGAAGATGATTAAAACTCTCATTCATGGAATAAATCTTTTTTATTGGCTAAAAACTTAAAACATTTTTTGGCTCTGCACTGTTCGCAGGTGGCTTTAACACATAGTGCGAACTTCTCGCACTGTAGCTTAAGCCCACCTGCGAGAATGAGGACTTCTCGCAGGCCCCGTATGGGCAGCCTGTGAGAATCCTCCTTCACGCATAGGGTTTAAGAAACTAACTCAAAACTTGAAATTTAACCAATAAAACCATAAATTGAAACCATGAAAAGATAGAGATTTGAAAACTTAACAAAACACCGTAGACGGCTCGAAGAATGATGGTCCGAAGCTCCCGAAAATCGACGATGAAGATCGGAGGTAAAATGGAGGTTTTTGCACACAAATGGTAAATGGGTAAAACAATATGGTAAAATAATTTGTAAATTTGTTTTATTTACTTTTTACCATGTGAAAAGTGGGTTTTTTCATGTTTACTTATTATTTATCCCATTTAACCCTAATTACTAATATGAAAGTGAGTAAAATGACTTGCAGGTACCCAATGCAGATGATTATGGACAAAAAACTTTTGCAATACGATGTGTTTTTGTTTGTTTCCTATGGTTTTGATCTAAAACCTCAAGTGCCTTTTATCCGTTCTAGCACTTGCGAAAAACTTAGAACGTGATCGAGCGTTTTTTTATCTCTTTTCCAGGCTCGATGTGGTTACACGAAAAAGGAACCCCCCTGGAGTTGACTTTAAGCTCTTTTCACGACTCCCTAAATATGAAAAGATTGTCGAGCGATCTTGCTATTTTAATGCTCGTTAAAGTATTTGAAGTTATGCGTCCTTCGAGTGATAGTTTACCCCTTGTTTGGTCTCGTTGGACTATTGTATGAAAAAAGAACTGAGAGAGTTCTCTTTTAAGTGTTTTTCCAAACTCTATAATCTTGAAAAACCTTCGATTTTTCTATCTTTGGACTCGTTAAACAAACATTGACAGACCCGTGATGGGACCGAACCACTCCTTCTTAGGGTTTGTTAAAAATACTCTGAGGGACTCGTCCGAAGGATGAGCTTATATTAACAAGCATATGTGATCCTCTTCAAGCTTGTGTAAAAATAAAGAGGTACTTGCCAGAAATGGTGGGGGAAAATTTGGGAAAGGGATATGTTTCATCTTTGTGTTAATTGGCAGTAAGTGTCGCTCTTGAACATGACACCCCCTATTCATCATTTGAAGCCGATTTGGGAAATCCATTTGTCTCTCATTCGATTTGATAACAAAGTATTTCTATGTGTCGTCTTTGAGTCAATGCTGCCAAATCATTTGTCGTGTCATCCATATGTTCAAGAGTCGTCCATCTGAAACTTCTATTTGAGTCGGCCATCTACAGTTATCCTTTCACTCCGTGTTGGCCTTCCCTGTGTCCTAAGTCCAATTGCAACATACTTTGTTTTACTTTCAAACTCTGTTACTTATTTCATGTCATTGATGGGGGATACATCAAGGCCCTCCTATGACGAGTCTTGTTCCTTCGACATCAGCACATTATCCGGGATTAAGGATTAGAAATGATTCAGTACCTTGGAGCTTGCATGCCTCAATGGTAATCTTCTCGCTTTCGACAGTGGGTTTACATCATTGACCCCTGATCGAAAGATTCCGTCGGGTGTTCGACATCAACTCATTTATTCATAGTCGATGGATTGTACTGTAGTACCTTGGGAGTCATTGACATCAATGGTGATTTCCCTCTCACTTGTTAATGGTATACATCAATGACCGGTAATCAAGTGGTTTCTGCCATGTTCGACTTCGACACATGTAATCACATGTTGAGATTCGTACTTTGGGTGATGAGATTGAAGACCCTGGGTATTGTCTTTGCGATCCAGGTTGCGATGGAGTATGTATATTTTGCGACACATAGATCCAGTGTATATGTTTCGTGGCTATGTCGTCTTGATTAAACATTTTTCGCACAGATCCACAGTGTATTCAGGTGGCTATGCTATATTATGACTGCATGGATCCACAGTGTATGATTGGTGGCCATGACCTTTGTTTATGATGTCATCAGTCTATGATCTGAGTATGGGAATGCCTACCTCAGGAATTGGTATATATGATATTCTGTTGATGCTTGGTTGTTTTCAGGTCTCTGATTAGATGTGCTTTTGGTTCTTGACACACACATGTAGCTTACAAAGTCTATCGACTATCACTGGTTCCACTCTCAGACTTTGGGGGGCATTCTGTTATCCACATTTTTGGTCATCAGAGGTGATGTCATGATAGTGTCATGATAATGGAAAATCAAGCTCTTCACTAAGAACTTTTTCCTGAGAAAGGTTACACTTGTCAGCTTCCAGAAATCATATTTTTAAGATAGTTCACAGGCTGCATATATACTCTCCTGCGAGAATACTTCATTCTCGCAGGTTGCATTCAGCTGGGGTGCGAACTTCTCGCATTGTACTCATGGTTAGGGTGCGAACATGTTCTTAAAGGAGGAAAATGGATAAGTTCTCGATCCTTCTAGAAGGAATCTTCTAGAAGGGTGAGTTGGCTTTCGAATGGTTGGCAAAGTACTGACTTTCCAGATATCTTGGGATCATTTCCTATCCAAGTAAATAAACTATCTTCTCCTATATATTGAGGAGATTGCTCATGGAAAGGGTTAGAAGCAAGCTAGCAAGAGATTGATTGGAGAATTAGTGCAAGACTGTATGAAGGACTGATGCTACAGTAGCAAGAGTCAACAGCAAGGTCATCATATGTGGTTGAGTTTCTTCATGCATGAGCAAGTGTGTGTGTCAGAGCTAGGAGCCATCGAAAGGAGACCTAAAACATCAAGGCTCAGGTTGTAAGTTTCACTTTCAATTAATTCAATACAGTAATATGTCCCTTTCCCATAAAGATGATGTCACTTTATTACATAATTCCTTGATCATATGTATAGACTAGCCATTGAATATATTAATCTGCCTTTACTTTGATTGGTTCATACTGTTGTGATCTGAACGGTGCGAGAGCATTGGAGAAAAGCTTGGAACAACAGAGATAAGGAAAGCATTCATAAGGTATGTCCACAATCCTTACTTCTTAGTTCATTCAGTAGGTTAAGTCTAGGGAAAGTGTATTATTCTGTCCTGTTTTGTTCTAGATCCAGGTGGATCTAGAGAGATTGGTCTGTGTCTGCACTCACGAATTTATCCTGAAAAAATTAGTAAGCACAATGCAATTGGTTTGTTCAAATTACATCATACCAAACAATTATTACCATCGTTAACCCAGGATTGTAGCTGGAAGATGGCATGTTACAATTGGCAAGGTAAAGCGACTGTCCATTTTCATCTACCAACTTCTTGTGGTATGTTTCTCCTGATAAGAGATACTGATGTTTTTGAACTGGTGGAATACTTTATGTATATGAACTCGATTCTGAATTAGGATCCTGTAAATTTGGATACTTTTTTATTCATATTGACATGGATAAAAAAAAATTCAATTAGATAATCAAAATATAAATAAAATATGAGCTTGTTGGAGATGGAAAGGGAGAACTTCGCGATGGAATTTGAAGAAATGGCCATTTGATATTATAATCTTTTCTCCCTGCATTTGAGAAAAATCAATAATAAAGTTTTAAGAATAATGTGACTCTAAGCGAAAAATGTATAATATGAAGCACTGCAAGTCATGTGGATGCATCCTAAAAGATAATTTAAGATGAATATACTATTATATGTGAAAATAAAATTTCAGATAAATTTTAAAGCATGATGATGTGCTTAATTAAACCAAATGCACTGGTGCATATATAACAATGTAAAGCATTGAAGTGTTTAATTACTAACCACACCAGTGATCAAGATTTCAAATAAAAAAGAATTATATGATATCAGTGCTCCAAAAATATTTAGCGCACCAGTGCATTTATAAATGAATGCACCAATGTGTTATATTAATAAACACACCGGTGTTTTGAATAACTTAAAAAAAAAAGCGACTTTGTTTTTCTACAACTAAAAAATGAACGGAAATTTATTTTTCAAAAATCTAATTTCATAAAATCCTTTGAATAGTAAGAAGCTATTCACAATTTCATTATTTTTCTAAAATTTACAGGGGAGAGATTTGCAAGAGAGGCATATCAGGGAGCACTGTGGAGAAACATAATACTTTGAGACAACATAATTATTCAAAAGATCAGAATTTGAAGGGTATGGTGATTCACTCAAAACATTTTTCATAAAGTCCTTTAAACAGTATTAAGCTATTCATTATTTCATTACTTTTACAAAATTTACAGGGGAGAAATTTGCAAGAGAGACATGTCGGGGAGCACTGTGGAGTAGCATAATACTTTGGAACAACATAATTATTCAGAAGATCAGAATTTGAAGGGTATTGTGATTCACTCAAAACCCTTTTGGAGGAACACAATTATTCAGAACAAAAAAAATAAAAAATCATACTTACCTTAAACCCTTGCTTCTTCTTGCTTATGCGACTAGAAAATTTCACCTTAGGGTTTAACTCCCTCTATCACTTCACAATTAGGGATTTTCATTTTAGGCATTTTAGATTTAATGGGTTTGTGTTTCTATATATAAGGCGCTTGGCATGTGATGCAAGTGGACCACTTATTGCATCGGATCCAAACCCTCTCAGCCCTGTCATGTTTTAAAAAAACATTTTTTAGTTATCAGTGCACCTATTTGACTATAAAACACCAGTGTGCTTAATGATAAAGCGCACCGAAAATGTTGTAACATAGTTTTTAAAAAAATTCGTTCATCGGTGTGTAATTTTTTTCGACCATGGTATTTTTTTTTTCGTTTTTTTCTCTAGTCATAGTGTATTTATCAATACATATCACACCATTTTCATTTAAATATATTTTTTCCTTTTGGTCCATTTCCTATATCAAACGCACCAGTGCGTTCATATTATTACAGTGCACCAGAAACCAGATTTGTTTTTATTTTTTTTTAGCTGAAAATTATGTGATTTATTTATAAAATATATTTAATAGATTATGTATTGAATGGTACATATAGTATATGGATAAAAAAATGTGTGAGAATAGTTCAAGTAACAAAAAAATTAATCAACACAATGATAGCACATCCAAAAAAGAAAAAAAAGCAAGTTCTTTGTAAATTCTATACAAAGTTAATATGTTTGAACTATATGTAAGTTTAACTAGTTTGTATTGGTTACTGTGTGTCATGCAAAGCCACAAAATGAGGAATATTGATAATATTATTTGTTTTCTAAGTGCAGAAGAGCGTAAAATCTTGATGAAAAAATTGCAAAAGGTGAATAAGGTGAATGAAAAAATACTATTCAATATGAGTTCTTTTTTTTAATTTTCATTAACAATGTAGTTAAGAATATTAGATAACATGTTTTTTCTTTGTTAGCTAAATATCCCTGACTTGTGGGATTGGCCTGTGGATGAAATGCCATGACCCAGGGGCATCTAAGCCATCAAAATCACCCAGGGATTGCACTCGACCTGGACCACACCAACACTTAACATGGTTGGATTTGTGGTGTCCCCAAAGGTTTCGAACCGATGACTTCACTTACGGAGTGCCTTAAAATCACACTCCCTCACCGAATGCTCTACACCATGGGGACTATTAGATATCATGTTTCAAACAATCTATTGATTCACATATGTTTAATCTTCTACAGGGACCAACAATGAAGGAACAAAATGTCGTCCTCAGAAAATAAAAATTATAGAATATGTAAATGATGATGAATTGGTCCTTAGCTCATATGGAGTGGTGCTGGAGGTTAATGAAAGGGGGGGAGACTTTTGCAAAACCATGAAGGATATAGTGGAATGAACGTATAGACGTGCTTCCCACTTACAATACAGAAATCAATCCAATGATTCCAAGAGCCAGGTTATATCTAAACTACATGAAGCATTTCCAGAGAAATCGCCAATGAGACCTTTCATACTTGTAATAGGAAAAACATAAAACAACAAAAAAGAATCATTCAAAAAGTAATTTTCCTAAAAAAAAATTAATTCTAGAATATATATATATATATATGAATATGACTACAAAGCATTCCTTTATTAATATCAATTTTGTTAAATTTGGTTTTCATATATCAATATAAAAACAATTTATTGTCTGCATGTTACTTTTTTCAGGAAGATTATAAAAATCACAAAGGATCAGCGAGCTAATAATCAAAATATGCCAATAGGAATGTCCAAAAAAATGTACAAGGAGATGGTCAAAGAAATGGACATAATTGCATTGCAGGAGGATCCATATCAACAACAACGTGCTTCAAATGTATGAAATCGTTGAATTTTTCTATTAGGTACATATAAATAAATAATTTAGCATTAAATATTAATTTTCAAGTATTTTCTTGCAGAAAAGAAAAAAAAATGGAACCCATTCAGCACATAAAACAAGAGGACAAGGAAGAAAATGGTTGATAACAAAGTTTGTGAGTAATTGTTATTTCCTTGTAACATTAACTTAAGATTTCATTTTTGTATATTTTAAGTTGTTTTACAGCATCCATCCTTGAATTTCTTCAAACAGATGCTAACATACAAATAAGAGCCATCGGAAGAATTAATTGAAATTGGGTTAAGTAATGGTTGTGAGTATATGTTGGCAAATCAAAAATTAATTATGAAATTTGTAAGTATATATGTTGTTTTACTTCTCTAATTTTATAATTAATGGAACAAAAAAAATCCTTTATATTAAATCTATGATTTATTATGGGGTATAAAACTTGCAGGAAACAATGTATGGAAATGTGCCAACATAAGAGTTGTTGAGAGAAGGCATGAAATTTGATTTTGAAATAATGTGTATCATTCATGACTCAATTATTTCTATGGTACGTCACTTTTCAATTTACATTCATGTATATTATTTATATCAATTTTCATTATTCTCATTGATGTAGATACACTCACTACACTTTATTTTTATTTTTGTAGATGGAACTTGAAGAACAAGAAAATAGTTGAGGTAATCAACAAAACATTCGACCAAATAATGCAATTCATGGAAGTAGCTCGAGCACTGACAACATTTCCAATGAAGAATGATGATCAATATATGTGGATATCAATGCAAGTTGTATTTTTTGAAATAATTGTCTGTGAAAATCAAACATTTTTTTTAATGTAATGGAAATAGTGTCCCAATTGAAAGACAAGGGTTACCAATAAGTGTCCCATTTTGTATGAAAAAGAACCTCTTGTTCATATATAATAAAATACATTTTATTTTATTTTATTTCCTTGTCCAATGTGGCTGTGAAATGCTACATTGTTGATTAAATATATGCATGATTAAATATTATAATGAAGAGATGTAAAATCCTATGATATAACAAATTAATCCAAACATTGTATCCAAATGCACTACTCAAAATTTATTTTATATGAATACTATTATAATATATATGTCAAATTTGTTATGAACAATGAAATTAAAAAATAACAATAATTGCACTGTCAAAGGTCGATTTTTCTAAAAAGAGAAAATGAAAACCAATGCATTTAATGCTAAAAAGCACTGGTGTGTTTAATTATAAAGAGCACCGGTGTTGTAATGAAATGTGCACCAGTGCGGATATATAATTAACCAACACCGATCATAATACTATTTTAACAAAAACAAGTATAATAATAAAAAACGGTCTTCTGGCGCGTTTAAATAAAAAAACGCATTGGTGCTTCTGTATCATTCTTCTGCATCGATGCATTTTAAATTTCATGCACCGATTGGGTTTGTCTTGTAACGCACCAGTGCATGGTATCATAGATTCAACCAATTCATTGTTGTTACTAAAGCACTAGTGCATTATGATTTATAAGAGCACCGATGCCCCAATATTTTTTGGACGGCCCTGGTGCTTTCTATGAAATTTAAGCACTGGTGCTTTAAGTTTAAGAACACATCGATGCATGATATCATAGATTCAACTAGTTCATTTTTGTTATTAAAGAACCAATGTGTTATTATTTATAAACACACCGGTGCGCCAATATTTTAGGACTTCCCCGGTGCTTTCGGTGAAATGTAAGCATTAGTGCTTTATGTTGTTGAGAAATACTGAGAGGGGGGGTGAATCAATATTTTGAGCTATCAATTGATTTTCTCTTTTCTTTCACTGAAAGCCTTAGGCTACTTTGTAGAGACCAGCTGTTGTATATTCTTACGAAAACAAGAGTGCATCCAGAGATCTTATTATGATTTTCTTCATTCATCAGATGTCTATTAAGCAGTAGCTCAGTGTAGTAATAACAAAATAAACCAACACACATGAATAAGACACATGAACACCAGGATTTAAGGTGGAAACCCAAATCGGGAGAAAAACCACCGCTGTCATTGTCTCTGTCTTCAATAATTATTATTAAGAAAATGTTTTACAACATTGTACTAGCGCAGACTCATACTAGTATGCAGGCTTCTACCTGCAGAAGGCTGCAACCTTCTCTCATTTACCAGCCTTTCCTGGAAGGGAGCTTCAACCCCCTGAAGATAGCACCAGTTTCTATTGGTAGGATGCTTCTACTGAAGGGTTTAACCCTCAGACTCACTGTTGACTACGTTTCATTAATTTTCACACTGGATCAGGCAGTTTCAACCCCGGATTCACATGTGTTCTATGCACTGGCCATCATCTTCTTTTAGAAGAGACAATTCTAGCATCTTATTAAGACTTGTATCCCTAAATCACATCAATACACTCTTTTCTAGTGGCTATGATAACAACTGAAATTATCTCTAGAGGAAACACAGATCTACAGACTGCCAGGCAGCTGCAAAAGCCTCCTAAACACACATTAAACAAGATGATAAACCTGGGGATGATGCCTCCGCTCTCGTGGTTGATACACCCACGACCGAGAACTCTCTGTCAATGTAGGTCTGCCACCCGACTGCCACAATGAGGTTCCTCCATTCTCAAACCTTCTGTGCGGTCTGCACAAATGACCTCAGCCACCTGTAGATATCCCTTCTGTCAGAAAATGGCCTCCACGTCCTCCAAAAAAAAGACCCCTGCGACCTATCACCGTCCTTACTTTGCCTTTTCTCGCATCTGTAGAAAGGGCATCGACCCCTTAAGCCCCTGGGTCCAGGAACCGTTCAACGCTCATCGGGTCCCATATTTATTGCTCGGGGGAAATCGGGCCCCTTTTTATAATTTTAATTAAACCTATGCGTGCCTTTTTAAATCGGGTTTCGACATTCCTGATGTAATGGTTTCTTTGCCACTACAAATCGCAATCCCCGAAACGATGTGCCCCTTTCCACGTGCTAGCCCTGTTGGCTATAGCTCCAGGTCCACATGACCATTACTTCATGACCACAACCTTACCCCATCGGGGCTACGGGGTTTGTGATGCCTCAATGCATACAACTGTGGGATTCTCGATCGTCCAAATCTCGACGCTCTGTTATGCTGACAGTTGGCCCCCACTCATCAGGGTTTCACTGATCGCGATTTCACAATGCATAAATCACTTGGCACAGGGATCCCCGATTCTCTGATGAACAAAACTCCGACGAGGCCCAATCCTTTTCCACCTGTCCTTGCAGATGGACGGTCCCTATTCCTCTGAGATTTTGAGAGTTTCGATGTTTCGATTCACTTGTTCTCAGGAACTCTGATTTCCCGATGGCCAATATCCTGATGCCTCACCAGAATACTGACGCATGTCCTACCCAGATCAACGGCTAGGATTCTCTCTCCAATATCTTGATGACTTGTCCGGGATTTCTCCTTTTCACACTAGGGCTTAACCCCTACACGACTCTTAGAGATCCGATGGCTGTCGGTTTTTCTTCTCAGATCCTACGGCTCAGATTTGTTCTCCCTCGCAGCTTTTGCAGATCTGACGGCTATCGGCGACGCTCTGTAACAATCATACGCGCCCATCCAAAATTCAACCATACACTGATTTTCTTACCTGAAAACTCTTCTTCCTCCTTTTCCTCATCCTTTGCCATCAATGATAATATTTCCAACAATCTCCCCTTTTTCATTGATGGCAATACTCTTCCTCTGTCTTTTTCCTCCCCCTTTGACATCAATGGAAAAGAGTGGACAATACCATGCTCCCCTTGAGGTCATGCTGCATCTTCAGAATAATCCTTTTCATATGATCAAGGCTCCCCCTTAGCCAAAGCATTTAGGGATGCTCATCAACACCTTACAACCAATTGAGGCTTTTGTATTTAAGTGGACCTGATCCTTTGCATGGCAGAGACTACTCCCAGTTTTTGTCGGAGATATTCAAGCACTTCCCTGGGTAGAGGTTTGGTAAAGATATCAGCAACTTGTTCTTTGGAGGGAACATACTCCAATTTCACCTTTTGCTCAAGCACCTGTTCTCGTAAGAAGTGATATTTTATGGGAATGTGCTTGGCCTTGGAATGCATAACAGGGTTCTTTGAGATACTGATGGCACTTGTATTATCACACATAATAGAGACAGGAGATGAACATTTGATTTGAAAGTCTTGAAGGGTTTGCATCATCCAAAGAAGTTGAGTGCAACAAGATTATGTAGCCACATATTCTGCTTCTATTGTAGATAAGGTAATGAAACTTTGTTTCTTGCTGAACCAAGATACTAACCGGGGCCCCATGTAGAATGCACCACCACTAGTGCTCTTTCGATCATCAACACTTCCAGCCCAATCTGCATCAGTGTATGCATGAAGAGTAAGATCAACATTCCTTGGATACCATAGTCCAAAATCTTGAGTTCCTTGTAGATA
>JASDQU010229944.1:0-10014 GCA_032191745.1 Picea mariana | reverse complement strand
GGGTAAATGACCGCCAGCTTTTGGTCCACCATCAAGCCACCGACTCGACAGGTCGTCTTTGACGCAGTTTGGTCTTTGCAATACTTATTTTCTGGGGGATTGATTTGGATTTAGGAGCAGAATGAATTGATTAACATAATGAATATAATAAACACATATATAGGAAGAATAACACAAATATCTAGCGAACAATATCTTCTATTAAATAATGAAAAAGGATGAAACTGTAAAACTGCAGAACTGAAACTTGCTTGAATGGTGGTAGCTATCTCTGAGAAGAGATGTGGCTGCTACATGCATCTGTCTGAGAAAAATAGATTACAATGAGGCTCCAAAGGCCCCTTTCATAGTACTCATGAATGCCAAAACCCTAGACATCCAAAAACCTAACCCTAGAAGGTGAAACACCAAAAGTCATGTGGGCTCTATGGGTAAGCTAGTGTAATTTGGTACCTCAACTTCCTAGGGTCATAAATTTTGCATACGACCTTCGTTTTAGGTGTGTGATATCCCGTTGGAAAGGTATTTCAGACAACTACACATTCCTCCACCATAATTTGACTCTGTCTACAGTCTAATTGTGGAGAGTAAAAAAAAAATGTTTAGGGCCCCAAAACAACCCTTGAATTACATCAAGATGTGCTGACATGAAAAAATACAAAATAAGCTAGTTGGATTAGGAGAGAGGGCACTCACATACACCTGGAGAATGTGTGGGGCTTCAGACATCCCTAGAAGTGTAGAACTCACAATTATAAAGCAGTACAAAAGGACTTGCTGAACAAAAATGTGCACGAGGAGCCAATTGGAATAGGTGGGTGGCCACCAATATCCACCTGGATCAATCCTCTCTCCTTAGGAAGCAATGGTGTCCATTGCATTGACTTCCACCATCAGGTGAGGAAACTTTTGCTATATTTGGCCCTAGGTGAGCCACTTTCCTTGGTGTAGGATTTTCCCTGCCTTGACAACCCGATAAACATGGATCCGCTACTGGTGAGTGCCCTTGACCTGTATGTCCACTATCTAATCGGTGGATGCTTGTTCCATGCAATCAGGGTTGAGCTCTATGGGTGTCAGTTGTTTGACGATCTCAGAGGTGTCCAATAGTGGTGAAAAATATGGCCGAAGGAGGTCGACATTGAATACTAGATGCAGACCAAGGAAGGGTGGAGTGTTGAGCTCAAAATCATTGTTACCCACAACCTTGGTAATCATAGTGTAAGGCCCATAACTAAGTGGGAAAAGTTTCGATGGGGCCTGGTGAGATGCTCTTTCTGCAAATGTAACTAGACTTTGTCGTCGACCTGAAATTGGTGTGGTACCTTATGTTGATCATGGCGCTGCTTGTACTTAGCATTGGATTTATGCAAAATCTCATGGACTTGTTGGAGGATGTGCTGAATCCGCTCAATGAATCTGGTGGCTTTGTCGATCACAGACTGATGAGGGGAGAAGTCTCTCTGTGCGGTGGCAAGAGGAAGTGGAACATCAATGGGTCACAAGGGTTGGAATCCCAGACCCACCTGAAATGGGCTATGGCCGGTGGAACTATAGAGAGCCCCGTTGTAACTGTGTTGGACATATGGGAGACTCTCGTCCCATGTACGGGGATGCTTAGAATTGTACATGTGTAGGATGTGCACAATCATCCGATTGACGACCTCGATTTGGCCATCATTTTGGGGGTAGAAAGCAGTGGATTTTGTGAGCTTGGTGTCCAACAGAGCCCAAAGAATCGACCAAAAGGTGCTGAGGAACCTACTTTCTCAGTCGGAGATGATGGTCTGTGGTATCCCAAAGTGGAACCAAACTCTTTCAAAGAAGAGCTTGGCAGTATCTATGTTGGCACTAGGCCGAAGTGGAAAGAAGGATGATCATGGGAAATAAAGCATGCAGAAATGAAAGTAACAACTGGAAGGTAAACAACACGCGTGCATGCAAGAAAGCATGCACAAGGACAACGACAGCTAGAGGAAGACCAACACACGTGCATGGGAGGAAGACCTAACATCGACAGGGTTAGGGTTTTGGTAATACATTGTAAATGACTGAAGAGCCCGATATATATAAATAGAGATACACAGGTATCATAGAGAGGTTGATTTGCTTTTGTATTAGTTCAGTTTTTGTAATGATCTATCATAGCTAGATACAAGTTGATGTGTATGTAATATGGTTATGGACCAATTTTTTAAGCTGTTGAGCTAGAACAAAGGAGAGGAGGAAGATACGAGGATTAGAATGCAGTTTGTGGATCCTGGTGCGATCTAGTTCGCCTCATACAGATCTTACCCATCAGAGGGAATTGTAAGCGCGTGACGCTGGAGATGCAGAACTACCATAATAAAAGAGCCAAGAGCCAAATCTCTGTGGATGTAGCCCAGGAGGGGGTGAACCACAGTAATATCTATGTAATGTGATGAGTGCATGTATCTCTTTTCTTTCTTTCAACAGTTCATTATTATTCTTAATAAATGACTTAATATATTGTTATGGAATACGATTATGTTGTTCAGGAATTAAACTGTGAAATGGAAACATGCACCCATGAGGAATAAGTAGATTACATTCACAAATTGTAGTGCATGGCTCTAGTTAATAAACCCCTATCTCATACTCAATCCTAGGCTATAAACACTTGAGTCTTACAACCACCCATTTAAAGCTATCTCGGGAGAGACTGCACAGTACATTTTGTGTACTGTGTTGCCTTCTAGTTTACCAGGAGGGCTGATAGTTTTAGAGGATTTGTTGGAAACTCGAAAGACATGAACCCTGGGTCAATAACTCAGACAATAAAAGAGAGCAGTTAAAAACCAACAAATGGTTCCGTTGCCGTGTTAAAGGAACACGAGAGGACTGAGTAGATGCGATAGATTGCATGAGAAAAAAATGAGCAAAACAAGAAGACCAATGAGCCATTATAAGGGAATGTTGAGACTGTGGAACCCCACTAAAGGAGAAATCGAAGGTTGGTTGAGAACCAAAGAGCTAGAGTTTGCCCAGAAAGATAATAGAAACCCTAGACTCACACCTCACAAATATCTAGATAAATACGTATTTACTGAGTTACATGAAGTATTTTTCTGTGATTTTCCGCATCTACTATAGGAGTGGATACTAAGGTTGAAGAATAACCATGCAATGAACCAAGTTCAACAACTAGAGTGGACCCCAGTACAGATTGAGAAGTTACAGTAGGTGAACAAAAAATTCACCCACGCAATAGAATTTTGGCTTGACAGTATTGTGGCAGGCTTCATCACCAAATTTACAGTCAACACAGTGAAGTCATACAGTGTAGTAGAGCAAGAATTTCTACATGGACCTCGAGGAAGGTACATTCAATCCCTGTATACTGATATTAAGATACTGCTATATAACAAAGGCGTAATGACAATGGAATCAGACAACTAAACTTCCCTGCATGCATGGGGGAAGGGGGGAAGCACTGACAAAGAGAGGATAAATGGAAGGAGGTCAGGATAAAGGCAAGAAGGAGGAGGAACCCTTGGAACCGATCATGATGGATGATGACCAACTCAAGTGGATATTTTCGTCATCAGAAACGATGCGTAGCAGAGTACGCTACCAATATAAGGTGAATACCAAGAAGAGAGTCGTAGCCACGAGGGAAGGCTTGGCAATCGATGAGGAAGAGGTAGAGGATCTCTGGGCTGTGGAGCAGATTGAGGAAATCCTGCACACAACATACAAGAGGAAGATGAGAGGCCCAAGAACAGGAGGAGAAGGAAACCATCCTATCCATATTAATGTCAGTGTCAAACCCATGAACCCATGTGCAACTAATACACCGAAGAGAACACCATCGTTTAGAGAACCGAAGTTCAAAGGAATTTTGACAGCAAGAAGTACATCTATACTAGGAGCAACAATGGGAGGAGCCAATTCCGACAGCACTAGTCAAGTGTCTACACCACGTGAAGGAGGTAGTAGTTCAGTATTCAGAATGGTAGGACACAATCCCACTATCATATTACCATAATTTCGAGGAGAAGCAACGTAAGACCCTGAGAAGCATTTGTTCATTTGTGCAAAGATCTGGGAGGCAAAATAGATCACTGATGAAAATACCAAACTCGTGCAACTAGCGATTATGCTAAGAGACCGCATAGTAGACTGGTACATGAGTCTAGACACGAATAATGCCCTTAGAACGACAAGGACACTGAATGACATTAAGAAATTATTGATAAACGAGTTCTAGAAGCCGAGCTCAGAGGATCAGTACATGAATGAGATGATTGAAATAAGACAGAAACCAGGAGAATCAATATGGGAGATCAATAAGAGGTTCAAGCGACTAAAAGGAAAACTAAAGTACCTTATGACCGAGATGCAACATCGACACTTGTTTGTCAACTCACTACTCCCACACTTAAAATATCTTACGACAATAGAAATTTCAAATGCAGGCAGAGGCTCTGTAGGCAGCTTTGCAACTGGAAGAGAACCAGTACCAGCAGATGGACCCAGCTATTGAGGAATTGAAGGAGGATTTGAAGAATCTAATATTTCATATGAACCAGAATAAGAACAAGGACAAATGAGAAGCCGTTTGGTGCACCGCCTGGAAGATGGAAGGACACCACAAGAACTAATTCCCAACATTTGTGTAGTATATGGAAACATGTATGCCAAATCCACTGCCACAGGGAGGGTTATGGTGTGAAATATGCAAGAAACCAGGTCACGAACCTTATCACTACACAATGATGCAGAAATACCAGATAGTTCCGAAGAATTCATATTGCACCTTTTGTAAGTCAGGAGGCCACGACGACAAATATTGTAGAACTATGGAGATGATGCGGGAAAGAACATCAGATGCATACAAGGTACATGCCGAAATGATGACTGGGAAAGAAGCACCATAGTTCAATCAAACCCCAGCTCCATACAACACTACGCAACAACCATACAATAACGTGAAACCACAGTACAACCTAACACAACCCCAGTACAATACCGCATAGTATAATCAAGCACCATAGTATAACGTGTCGAGAGGTGACCGAGCAGGCTACCAAGGAGGAGGATGAGCCATAGGAGGTTTTAGACATGGTAGAGGACGAGTGACATGTCACAATTGTCAACAACTAGGACATTATGCATGAGAATGTCTACTCCCACCCATAGCTTGTATGTATTGTCGCGCATCAGACCACGACACAGAGGAATGTCCAACACTACTAGTAAAGATTCAGGAAAAGAGGAACCCGGACAATCAGAATGTCCAGTGGATTTTAGCTGAAGCCAGGGATGATGAAAGAAACATCAGTATAGTCACTCATGGAGGAATGAAAATAGGAAGTGATGCAGTTCAACAAGAACCAACATAGAACCAATGGATAAAGAAGAACACTGAACCACAAAAGAAGTTCAATGCGTCGAAAGAAAAGGAGACTTTTAAGGAAGCCAGACAAGAATTTCAGAAGGAGGACACATCGTCGAATTTAACTGCGCAACCATTCAAGGCACCCCCAGAATATGAGATGTTGCCATCATTGGACCATACCAACGGAATGCAACCCAAAAGACAAGTAATTACAATCAAAGGCTTCTTGCAATCATGCGTACAAGTATTAACTGATCCTTCATCTGTGAAAATATTGCAAAACATACTAGAGAAATGTAGCAGCGAGACGAAAGAGAAGCTAGAACCAAAATCTGTCAATCACCTACACACCAGAAGAAGAAAAAGTAGGGAATTTAGACTAAATGCTAACATTGGAGATTTCAACATGGGAGACATTATACTAGACCTAGGATCTGAAATGAATGTGCTACCCAAGAAGACCTGGCAATGCATGGGAGAGCCAACACTGGGATACTCCAATGTCCAATTAAAACTAGCAAACTAGCATAGAGTCCTACCAATAGGTAGACTGAAAGGAGTAACAATAGATATTGACGGAGTGCACACTAAAGCATACTTTGAAGTCATTGAAATAGTGGACGACACAACACCTTACCCGACACTGCTTGGTCTGGATTAGGCATTTGACAACCAGACCATAATCAATTTGAAAACCAGGAAAATGACATTTGAATCCAGATAATACAGGGTCATAGCACCAATGGATCCATCAAAAGGGGAGAGGTTTGTAGAACCCACTTGCTTGGACTTAGAGGAGATCGACCGGCTATACATAACAACTGGGCGCGATGAGGATTACGTAAACCCAACTACAAATAGAGTACTCAATTGGTGGAGCATTACTTCATGCACAACAGAATCAAACATCGGGTTAGAAAACTGGCAGCATAGACTACACGAAGTATCCGCGAAGATGTGCAAGAATAGACCACGCAGCAAGATGGGTAGGCACAAAAATAAGAGGACCACCCAGTTTCCATGGGCTAAATGATTTGGAAACATTCTTGACACAATATGAAGACAAAGTATTAGAGAACCAACGACTGTCAACACTTGACTTAGCACTCAAGGCCACACCCGCAAGATGGTGGGGTGCACATAAAGAGACCATCACAGACTGGTATCAATTTAAACACTTACTGCACATAAGGTTCTGCGCAAAACAAGAATACAACAAACAACAATAATACCAAGGACAAGAGGCCCCAACGGAACACTTGGCGAAGTGAAAAATGCTGTGGAAAATGACGCCACTAGAGGAATGGCCTCATCACTTCATACATACTTTAGAGGGCATACCAACAAACTGGTACACAGACCAAGAATTGTGCAAAGGAACTACAACATGGAGGACATTGCAACAAAACTTCACAATCACTTTCTCATTCGAGCATGAGAACTCCAACATAGACACAACTCTCAAATGAATCAGAGGAATAATATTCATCAAAGAACTGGAAATAGAATTTATCACAAAAGAGAAACAATGGAATAAACAGATAGTCAAGGAACTACTGTCATGTTATCATGTACAATAGCAAGCACTAGATGAAGATGACCCACACGATATTTAGGTTGAAGAAGTAGAAGGTGAAAGTGATGTGGAAGGACCACCCATAGAATTAGAAGTCATTTCCGTGCCAATCAAGGTAAAGAAAGTTAGCATCGAGACAACTGAGCAACCCAAAATGGCCAACATTGGAGACTACTGGGATGAGAAAATAGTAGAAAGCATCACATAATTTTTACACAAATATAACGACCTTTTTCCCACAACATTTACAGAGATGAAAGGTATAGCAGGAGAACTAGGAGAAATGAAGATACCACTCAGACCTGAAGTGAGACCTATAAGACATCAACCCTATAGACTAAACCCCATATATAAATAGAAAGTTAAATATGAGATTGATAAGATGCTCGAAGCTGGCATCATTGAACCGGTTGAGGAATCAGAATGGATAATCCTGATGGTAGTACAGGACAATAAACAAGGAAGAGGGATTAGGATATGCATCGACTTGAGGAAGTTGAACAATGCATGACTACACGACCCATTCCCTACACCGTTCACGAATGAAGTGTTAGAGAATGTGGGGGGACATGAAGCTTACTCATTCACTGATGGATTTTGAGGCTACCATCATATTAAGATAACACAGGAGGAAAGACATAAGACCACATCTGTAATGGAATTAGGATCTTATCAGTACAGAGTCATGCTGTTTGGACTAAAGAATGCACCCGCAATATTCTCTAGAGTAGTCATCGTAGCATTTAAGGAATTTATCCATAATTTCCTCGAAGTATACCTGGATGATTGGACAGTCTACAGTTTATTGAAAAACCATATGGAAGTTTTACGACTAATGTTAGAACAATGCAGACAGTGCTAGATATCACTGAATATCAAGAAATGCATATTTGAAACACCGTTTGGGATACTATTGGGCCACATAGTATGAAAACAAGGTTTGTTAGTGGATCCATCCAAGATCACCATCATTGTTAACTTACTAGCACCAGAAACAATCCGACAACTAAGAGAAACTTTAGGGCACACCGGATACTACACGAAATTCATCAAAGGATATGCGCATATCACAACACCAATGGAAAAAATGTAAAGGAAGGATACCAAATACCAATGGAACAACGAGTGTCAACATGGTTTGGATACTTTGAAGGAAAAGATGGTTACTGCACCGATATTAGTATTTCTAGACTAGGAAAGGACATTCCATGTGCATGTAGATGCATCAATGATAGCACTTGGAGCTATCTTAGTGCAGCCAGGAGTGGGAGACTTGGATCATCCGATAGCGTTCATGAGAAGAAAGCTATCCGAATTGGAATAAAATTATAACATGACGGAAAGAGAAGGCCTAGCTATGGTCTATGCACTACAAAAGTTTAGACATTACCTATTGGGGAAACACTTTAAGATGTTTACAGATCACTTAGCCTTGAAATACCTAGTCAACAAGGCAGTGTTGGGGGAGAATCTGTGGTTGGTTATTACTATTCCAAGAATTTGACTTTGAAGTAATAGTTAAGCCAGGAAAATTGAATGCAGGACCTGACCACCTGTCAAGGGTAAAAAATGGAGAAGAACCTATGAATCTAGAAGACACATTTCCGGATGCACAATTATTCTCAGTACAGATTGATGATGACTACTTCACAGAGATCATCTAGTACTTAAGCATAGCTACTGTGCCACAAGAATATACCACCGCGCAGAAGAAGAACATGGTATTCCGTGCAGTCGACTATCAACTGATCGCAGGACATCTATACAAGATGGGTGCAGATAGCATTTTACGAAGGTACGTGCTAGAGCACACATGATAAAGAATTTTAGCAGAATCCCATGAGGGAATCGCAGGGGGGAATTATGTAGGAAAAGCTACCGCACAGAAGGTACTACGTGCATGACTATGGTGGCCAATGATTCACAGGGACTCAAAATAGTATTGTTAGGGATGAGATATCTATCAAAGGGTAGGCAAACCCAGTAGAAGGGACGAGATGCCAATACGACCACAAGTAACATTACATGCATTTGATAAATGGGCAATAGACTTTGTGGGATCCATTAACACACCAGCCAAAAGGACAGGGGCAAGATACATCATCACTGCGACAAAATACCTAACAAGATGGGCTGAAGCCGCACCAGTAAAAGACTGTAGCACAGAGACAACTGCACACTTCTTGTTTGAACAAGTAATCACTAGATTTGGGTGCCCAAGAGTTTTGATGAGCAACCAAGGCACTCATTTCATAAACAACACCATCTGTGCGATGCTCGAAGAGTTTGAAGTTCATCACCAGAAGAACACACCATATCACCCACAGGCAAATGGCACAGTAGAAGCCTTCAACAAAGTTTTCGAGAACGCACTAACAAAGATCTGTAACGTCAACATAGATGACTGGGACCTCAAACTACCAGCAGTATTATGGGCGTATAGGACTACATGCAAAAAATTGATAGGGCACACACCATTCAAACTAGTCTATGGCCAAGAAGTAGTAGTGCCATTGGAATTTTTAGTACCCATCTTCGCGTGCAACTATCACACATATGACAGAACGAGGCGCAGTACATGAAAGAATAAATCAATTATTGTCAATGGAGGAATACCGAATACTTGTAGGATTCCATCAACAAGTGAAGAAATCCAGAGACAAAGCTTGGCATGATTGACACATCAAGAAGAAGACATTCAAGGAAGGAGATCTAGTATTGCTCTATGACAACAAATCGTTTCAGCACTCGGGGAAGTTTAGAATGCATTGTCTAGGGCCATATGAGGTAAAATATTTCACAGACGGAGGAGATGTACAATTAAGAGATTTAGCAAGCGTAAACCTCAGAGGAATGATCAACGGGAGCCAATTGAAGCTGTACAAGGATAGTCGACCACCCTGTTGGATCATGTTGTCATTGATGCCAATGGTTTGATTGATTGATGTCATTGATTGATGTCAAGTGATTGATTGATGTCAAAGGATTGATTGAATGATGATTTATGTAATATAATATGTATTGTCCTTGATGAGAATGCATAGATGAAGATGGATCAATGAGTTGTCATTGATAC
>JASDQU010229941.1:0-17133 GCA_032191745.1 Picea mariana | reverse complement strand
GACAATAGGTATGGTATTGGTTCAAGAGGACGATATACTTGAAGAACATGTGATTTATTACCTAAGCTGAGGCTTGGTTGGACCAGGACTCAACTAATCCCATGTTGATAAACTTGTGTTGGCAGCAGTACATGTTGTCCAGCGGTTCCGTCATTATATCATGTTTGCAAGACCACCATCATTGTCGTTGTGAATTCGTTCCAATACGTGTTGACATGACGTGTAATCAGTGGAAAGATTAGCATATGGATTGTTATCCTCCAAGAATTTGACTTGGATTTCGTCTCTGTGAAATCTAAGAATTCATTGGTCTTTGTAGAACTTATCTCGGAACTTTCAGTCGAATCAGGTGATGTTACGCCCGAAGAATCACCGATTAAAGGAGATATTTTTCTGATTTCATCTTCGAACCCCTGGTATGGAGATATACTAGTCTATCTCTAGAATTTGAAGTGCCCTGCCTTTGCTTCTCGTGATGAGCGTCGATGTATACGCCATCAGGAAAAAAACTATCTCATACTTGAGGAGACTTTGTATCGTCGAGGTGTAGATTTCATCCTTCGTTGGTGTCTCACTCATGACGAAGAGGAATTTGTTCTTAACAAATTCCACACTAGAGCATGTGGTGGTCATTTATCTAGGTTGGCAACAGCCCAAAATATTCTACGATCTAGTTACCTTTTGCCGACGTTAATAAAGGATTGCATTGAATCAGTCAAGAAGTGCCACCCATGTCAGATCTTCTCTCAAAAGATGATGGCACACCCTGCTCCTATGTTTCCTGTCATTACAGTTGGTGCCTTCACTAAATGGGGGATTAGTTATACTACATTCCATCCCCCTTCAGCCAGGGGGAACCATTATATAATCGTAGCATAAGAATACTTCACTAAGTGGGTCGAATCTATGCCAACATTAAAAGATGATGGTGACACAACAACTCTCTTTTTGTTCAATCGGATAATAGCAAGGTTTAGAATCCTGAGTGAGATTGTCACTGACCATGGTAGTCACTTTCAGAAAAAAATGATGTCCAAGTTAACATCAAATCTTGGGTTGAGGCAAGAGCATTCATCACCCTACTACCCACAAGAAAATGGTCAGGTGGAAGCTGTGAATAAGTCCCTCAAGACTATTCTGCAGGGAACAATCAATTTGGCCAAGTCAAATTGTCATTTTATGTTGTACTCAACATTGTGGGCCTACCAAACGTCTGTAAAGACTGCAACCGGTTTCTCACCTTTTCAACTCATTTACGGTATGGAAGTAGTCTTGCAAATAGAGTTCCAGATCCCATCTCTAAATTTAGCAGTACAGTTATTTCCAGACACTTCACTGCTTGAGGAACGCTTATTATATCTTGGGCAGCTCTATGAGAAACGTCGTGATGCAGCCTTGCCTAACGAGGCTCACAAGAAAAAATTCAAGTGTCAATATTGTTGGCCCTTGACCAAGTTTTGGAGAAACTTGGTCATGTTTGACCATTTTTTGGATTTCGACAGGCTGGTTGAAGGCAGAGCGCAAGGCGAAGTGGAGATAGTGGAATCTCAGCCTATTTTTAGGGATTTTTGGGGTTAGGGTTTATGTAATGGTTATGGGATGTCGGCCCATGGGTTTACCCATGCCTTGGCCCCTTTTGTAATGTATAAATAGAAAGCTAGGTGATGTAAGTAAAAAGGGGGGAATGTGGTGCTAAGTGCTATATTATTCTGAGTGCAAGCGATGTAAGTAGTTGGATCTAGTGTGTTGAGAAATTGCAAAGCTAAGTGCAACTGACTATAAAGAGGCTTTGTGTTGTGCCCTGACTCATGGAAGGAGGATCTAGTGAGGTGCGCACATATCTCCTGTCCTATGTGGAGTGGTTTTTAATGCTCTGTGCATGTAAGGAGATTGACAGTAGATAATAAAGAAGACGAAGAGTTGGTGGATGTAGCCCCACGCTGGGGTTGAACCATGTATATCATGTGTTATGGTTTCTTTGTTCATTATGGTTGTTATTTGAGTTATACTTAGTATAGAACTATATGTTAGATGCATCTAATATAGTATCTTAGTGCTTAGTAATGTGAAAGAATACTATATCGGATCCATTTCTCTATTCTAAGTGCTTGAATGTGTTAGATCTTGTCGAATACTACCTTGTTATGTAATTAGTGTTTTCTCTTGCGAAGTGGATAAGGGATAAATAATAATTAATGTTAACTGCTAAGTGCTCTGTTAAGTATTGTAATCACATATATGTGTCCCAGCTAGGTTATAGACACTTGAGTCCTGCAACCACCCCTGCCTCTACCTCGGGTGAGACTTCATCTGCTTCACAGGTGTTGCCAAAAGGGTCAGTAGTTAGGGTTTTGTTGGTGCTTTTTTGAAGCATTGAACCCTGGGTCTGCCCCTGTGCCAACAAATGGTTCCATTGCTAGGACCTGAAACTGTGATTGTTGGGAAATGAAGAAAAGAGAAATCTTTGTGCGTAGATCTATTACTTTAGTGCGCAGTACTCTACTTGACTTATGAAGCTCTGTGCTAAGAAAAGAAGACCGATCTGAAGAAAAGAGGATCCTAGAAAGAAATTTTTATAGGTTCACCATTGTGATCCCAGTGCCCAGTACAGGAAAGGTTGGGGATCATTTAAAAGAAATAAAGGATTAACCATTTGTTATAGTTGTAGAAGACCGGTACATCTTGCTAAGGAATTCCCTGGTATAAGTCCTAGTTGTCTTTGCTTTAAAGACATGAACCATCAAGTTTTGGATTTCCCTAGAATGATTTCCAAAGTTGAAAAGATAAACATGAGACAAGAATACCATGAGGAAGGTCAAGAGACTAAGAATATGCTCAATAACTAGAAAGAATCAAAGACACCTATGGTGATGTGGAGAAGGGGAAGCGAGTCTACAAGCTAGCTTCCATCTAGAATGGCGTAGTGCGCCTAGCCTACCATTTGATCGCTGGTAAGATAGTAAGGAAGAACATGCCCATGTAGTTCATGGGGTTTGTAGTTGACCTCGTGGGAAAATTCATTGAAGGACTACAAATGAACTGGGCGAGCTACCTCATCAACCTGTTAGAGAAATATTGTTGCAAAGCTCAGGATCAAGGCTATGAGTTCCATTTAAGTTGGTTGTTGATCCTCATCACCTTCATTTCTTGGGAGATGTCGGAAGGAGCGACCTTCCCTGAGATTGAATCATCTGAACCCTTCACTGTGAAGTTCACTATGCTCTAGTACTCAAGCGACATGGCTAAAAAATGGTAGTCAAACATAGTGTTCCACACCTATTCCCTACAATTGAAGAAGGCTATTGAGTCTTTCCCTCATATCACCGTGAACACCCTACACAGGTTCAATCCATTTGTGAAGTTATGTGGAGATAGACACTTTATTTATATCACTGTGTGCGAAGATGAACATAAAGAAGAGCTTCAATCCTACTATAAGCTCACTGAGGAGGACATGGAAGAAATAACTAAGGAATGGCCCACATAGCTCCTTATGCTAGTCGACCAGAAAGAATTGTCCAACGCCTACCTCATCGGCAATCCTATGGTGACTCGCGAAGAATATGATGCACCCAGTAGTAGAAGGATGAAAAACAAGGAAGAGGTACAGGATCTGAACAACGCATCAGGAGAAACTACTTCAGATTCACTTGGAGGGGGAGGAGGTGACGAAGTAGACAAAGAGGAGGACAAAGGGGAAGAAGATAAGCAAAATCAAGGTGAAGTAACACCGCCTAGGGATCCCCTTGATGAAGCTGAGACATCCAAGAAAAGAAAGTTTTTCCCCATGAAACCTACATCGCGGAAGAAGTCAAAAGCCAATAAACCGCCATTTTAGACTATGCTAATGGTGGATAACAACGACATCATCATCTCCATTGTATCGGATACCTCAGAAGAAATTCTATATTACAATGAATCAAAATAGGCAACCATGTATGATAGGATTGAAGCAGAGTTGAAAGGGGTATAGAAATCCCTTTATTCCAGTCGCACATTTTCTACTGTACCTCTTCCATCAAAAGGAACAAAGTTGGGAGATGAGCCTGCCCAACTACGCAAATTAGCAGACTCGACAGAAGCTCACCTTCATCATGTATAGGAGGAAAAAGAATAGGCCACAGAGGCCTTGAAGCAAGCAAAAGAGGAATCCATAGAGAAACATTGGGTTGCGCAGCTAGAAAAAGATGACAGCCAGGTGAAGTTTGCAAAGGATAGAGAGAAATCCAGAAGGAGAAAGAACAGTTTCTCGAAGAGAATATTGGAGTTAAAGAATTAGTCACTAGATCATTTCACTCTGTGATGGGATTAGAACAGATAGAAGAATACCTAGTGGAGAGTCAAGTGGGGAAGCTCGCTGAAGTCATTCAGCAGCTCCAATAAAGAGTCACGGAACTTGAGTTACAAGAAGTACCAAGCATTCTGCAGATAGTGCGAGACCAAAGAGAAGAAACTGCCTGAAGAGCAGTCCAGAGAATCAAGGCATTGGCCTTAGAATGAAAACAACTCAACATTAGATGTGTGAAAACCTACGATCACCTTGCAAAGGACCCTAAAATAAGGAAATTGGAGTCACAGCTCCAGGAGGAAAATCAGCAAGAAGTAATAGTGCAAGCGCAATTGAAGCCACTATCAGTGGTTGAGAGGATGAAAAGAGAACAGGAAAAATGCACGTTTCAGCAACAAGTCCATGCCATCCAGAGAAAGGTCATGGAAGTGACCCAGAGGCTCCAGCCAGTGCACGATGAAGCTTGCACACTTTTTGAGGAAATTGAAGGAAAAGGTGCTGGACTGGAACAACTGGTCACCATAGTAGAATACCACTTAGAAGGACCTATGGCCGAGACGGTTATTCTAGAGTTTTCCAACTAGGAGGCCCTGGCGAAGAAACATGTCAAGGTAGCTCGAACCAAGCTTGAGGCCTTTGAGGTAGAGTTACCCAAATCAATGACTTGGGACGAGTCACAGGTGAGTGTTGGGGGCCTGTTGGCCCTTGACCAAGTTTTGGACAACCTTGGTCATGTTTGACCATTTTTGGGACTTCAACAGGCTGGTACATAGGTGGGCACAAGCACCTAAAAAATATGTCCAGTATACATCGCGGGGCTTATGCCCTCAAAAATATACAAAAAGTGCTCTCGGCATGTAAGTAGTCCATCCTAAGCTAAGGGAGGAGCCTGTTGGCCCTAACATAGTGAACCATGGCGTTTTCCAAATGTCGAAAGAATTGGACCCAGGTCTGGAGCACCCCAACTACGTGACGTTGCATCGATGGTGGGAGATCCTCAATCTCTTCCATAAGGACTGCGTGAGTGATCACGGTGAGGTTCTGTTCCACCCATCTCAAAAATCTCTCAGCCTATCCGGATGGAGGTCCCCCTGCTACTGTTGTTTTTTGTTGGTCTGGCGGTTGCGGATGGTACTACCTCTGGTTGAGGACGTTGACTAGTCCTCGAGAATTTTGTTGGACACACTGGTCCCACATCTGTACATAAACAGATACATAGTTGTCCGATACTTTGATTCCCATATATATATAGAAACAAAAAAATAAATAACATTAAAAACAAATGTACCTATCACTCCTCTCTCTTCTCTAGGAGGTATGGGCATGTCTGGATCCCTGGAAAATTTGATCCTGGAGTAGGGGTAGTCCTCTATCGCCAGAATATGTCGTGCCCACCAGTCAAAAAAGGTATCATCGAAGGCCTCTATGGTCCTTCCTCCCCCTTGTCGCAGAAACAATGTTCCCCCTCTACACACTACTGGGAGTGAGGCCTCATGCCCTCACACTGCCTCTCATGGAATGAGACTGGGTACTCTTGAAGAATAAGAATGACCGCAGAATGGTCTCAAATCCAAGGTTCTTGTTGTTCCACCCATGACACTCAGTGAGTTGTCTCTTCATGCAGTCTATCATGGTCGTGATCTAGTCGAATATCTAGGCATTCAAGCACTGCACTTCACAATGCATGTGCGTCAGGGAGGCCTGATGTAAGGCCACGGATCCATTGATCTGTCCAATAAGTAGAACTATCACTTTCAGTGATAGGTTGGTGATATTGTTTATTGGCACCTGAGAACCTACTTTCTCAGTGTCGGCCTCGCAATGTAATCTGATCAACTCATCTATGTTATGAGGCCCAGGAGGAAAAACTCACAAGTTCACTGGTTCACCTCTCCTTGAGAGGCCAGTCAGGAAGTAGATGTCTTCAGTCATTGGAGTCAATGACATCCCCTCAAGCATAAATGCATAAGCGTCGGGATGCCAATAATCCACCAAGGCATTCAACAACCTAGGTTGTGCCCTCATGAATGGACACCGGTAGAACTTCCACAAACTGCATTGCCTCAATGTGGCTATAGCTACAGGGTCCTCATGGACCATCATATCAATGTCTTCATGCTCTCTCTCTCTCCAATGGACATACATCCTGCACAATGACAAGTTCAAAGGGGAGTTAACTCCCGCATTTTCAATTTTTTCCAAGTTCTTGAGGGTGTACGTGGTTTGTATTGGGAACAGTCATGTATGCAATCAGGCAGATTGTTCTCTTCCTACGGGCATATGCAGGTTGTCCTTGGACAGCCGCATACACGTAGGGCCACCCCTTTTTAGGAGTGTGTTCCTCCCCAAAAACCAAAATAAAAGAAAAAAGGAAATATTGAAATGCAAGGGGGGTTGATTTTTACTTACTTGGTCCAAGCGGAAGTTCATTTCATCCTCTGACACTCCCAGAATCAACTCTTTTATCAAAGGGGTGTTTATGGTTTTTTGGTCAATTCTCAAATCACAATGGTGATAATGAGCTACCAACTTCTATTTATAGACATTTTTGGCCTTTTTTATCATTTTTTGGACCCTTTTGTCATTTTTTCTGACTCGAAAATCATTTAACATGGTTCTTGAGTTTCTCATTCAATGTTACGATACACTTCACTTGGTTTGGAAAAAAATTTGGGAGATGGGTCATTTTTTTAAGATTCTTTGGTAAAATTCATTTTTCCAACTTTTTGCATTTAAGTTAGGTTTCCACCTCCACTTTTTGCATCTTATTGTCTTTTTCTCTTTTCCATGGGATCGATCCCACCAGATTGCAACACAGAACCATCATTGTTTCTTTATAAATGTCATAATTTAGTGGTAGATCCCACCTCTACATGGATTCCCTAGGTAGATCATGGTTGCATTTTGGTGTCCATGTCATTGTTAATAACTTCAGGCTCAGGATTCCTTATAAGTCTTGTCCTAATTACAATTTTGAGCCTCATACGTATGATATGTCATCACTCTTGACCTCACCCTCAGGACTCCCAAAAAATGAGTATTCTTTTAAGCCCTTTTCAGACTCTATAAACATGAAAAGATTGTTGAGCGATCTTGTTGTCCTTCACACTCGCCAAACTAAAATTTGAAGTCACGTCTATCTGGCAGTATTTTACCCCTTTTTCATTCCGAATGGTCAATTTTATGAACAAAGGTATGCTTTAGGAACTTCATTTCGCTAGAAGAGTATTCTCAGGTATAAGTTTAACCCTTTTTCAGGCTCGAGGGACTAAATTTACGAAAAAGGAACCCCCACGAAGTCCATAGTTAAGATCTTTTCAGACTCCCTAAAATTGAAAAGATAGTCAAGTGACCTTGTTCCTTCACACTCGTTAAACTGGTCCAGAAGAACAACCTCTACGGAGTCCATAGTTAAGCTCTTTTCAGACTCCTTAAAATTGAAAAGATCGTCGAGTGACCTTGTTCTTTCACACTCATTAATTGGTTCAAAAACAAATCTACTGGCATGAGTTTACCCCTTTTTTCAGCCTATAGATTAAGAAGGAAAAAGGTACACCTCGGGAGATTCGTCTCGCCGGGAGAGTTCTCCTCAGTAAATTTCACTTTTTTCGGGCTAAGGAGACTAAATCTAGAAAAAAGCAGTGAGTCCATAGTTAAGCTCTTTTCAGAATCCTTAAAATTGAAAAGATTGTCGAGTGATCTTATCTGTTTCACACTCGTTAAAATGGTTTTTAATAGACATATTTTCGGTGCTAGTTTAACCCTTTTTCGAACCAACTAGACTACCTGTGAAAAAGGTACCCCAGTGGAGTCTTCTTTTGCACTTTTTCAGACTCTCTGAAAATGAAAAACCACCGAGCTTACCTTCTTCGGGCTCGTTTAAAATTACATTGAATGACATTGTCATCGTGTCTTGTTAATCACATTTGCATCTCAGCGTCTTTGGCCTAATGTTGGCTCCATGTTGCTCTCAACTGAACCTTTGAAGCATGCCTTATACACAGGCCTTGTAGCACTTTGTCTTTGCGTCATGACACCTTGAACCATGGAAGAATTTTCCCGAGTGCCCTTTCCCTACACATGTCTCCTTTCTCTAAGCATTAGTGTGTTTCTTGCGCTTGGAAATAGTATGCTTGCGACACTTGTTCCTCCTTTGTAATGTAGCATTCTTTTATTCTTTTTCATGCTTTCCAACATTATTGAAAAAGACAAAAAAAATCAAATATACCCCAAAAGTATTTTAATTTTTTTGGCAGAACAATGAGTCGCCCTTAGACAAAGAACATCCTTTCATTTGTCATCAAGCATTGGGATTTAATATGACCTTAGGAATCTATTCTCGCTACATAGAGTTGTGTCCTCCTCCATTTGCTTATTCTTCCAAACACATGGATAATTTGTGTTGCCTCCTGCATCGTGAAATTATGTCAATGTCATGCTACCTGAATATAATCATCTGTCATGCTATTTTCCAAGGGAAGTTTTACCCAACTTGAGTTGGCCTCTCTATAGTTTGTTTCTTTCCCTCATGCTCAGCCATCCTAAAAGTCCAAGCAAGTCTTTGCTCGAAATCACTGAAGTTCTTTGCCTGATCACCGAGATCCTCTTGTTTGTTCCCTAACGATCCATTGAAGACCTCTGGGTAGTGAAGTCATACACTCACATTACACTCCTACCTGATTTTTGAATATCTTGAAGTTGTTGCTTGAGCTCTGAAGGCCTCATATCCATCCATCAGGCATCATTGGATTCTTGAAGATGGATACTATACATGTATATATTTGATTTTGAAATGTAGATCCATTGTGTATTGAGCACAGCTACACTTTATATAGTTATCTGACATGGATCTGCAGTGTATTTTAGTGGAAACCATGATTTATTTCATCCCGAGCATGGGTATTCATGCCTCGGTGAGACAATTATTATTTTTGCAGATGGCACCTCCCGAACTCTGGTCCAGGGCTCACTCGCTTCATAAATTGGTGAAGATTTGTAATCTATTTCAGCCATCAGATTCTCTTCTAACCTCACACATTAAGGGGCATCTATTATCACCACAAATTTCACCATACATTCATACCTGGCATCAAGCCATCTTACTTGCTATTTTTGCCAATCCATCACTGAGCATCTCTTCTTAAAAACCACATTTTTTAAGATGTACCCACCCTACACCATTACTTCCCACATACACATGATTGTTGCACCACTACAACTCACGTATGTATGCTAGCTACTCCATTACAGTCCATGTATACTCACAAAATTTGTAAAAATTAAAAAGTTGCAAGGAATTCGTTGAGATTACGGGCAATTTTGTAGTTTTCCAACTATGCCACCGCCTATAACCCATCACCCAACCAAACAACCATCCTTTTTGTCATATAAAAGGAGGTGTTTGGGTCTCATTGAAAATCTAAGCATAAGAACAATGAAACTCTACCCATTTCACTTTCCCCCCTTGCCCCAAGAATTTGCAGCCACATTGTGAGTTTTGAGCCAGAATTCCCTACTCTTGCCTTTTTCCTCATTCATAAGCCTATTCCATTTCCCTAGAGATAATTGTGAGAGGAGAAAGATACGTGGAAGAAATTGGAGCTTGGTGAAGAGGAGCTTGGACCAGGTTCAAGGAGCAGTCACCGATCTCATTTGTAAGTGACTTTGTGATATTAATATAAAGAAGTACTTTTTTTGTCCCGCCATATGATGTGTTCAATCTTTATGTTTTATTTACATTTTATTATGACATCTAACCCAGTAATTCATATATAAGATGCATGTTTGTAGTTTCTTGTTTTTCTTTTGGTGAATGCAGGTCATCCTTGGGAGGATATTTGCAATCGAGGAACAACCGAACGCAAAAGGATCGACACTGGATGCGGAGTTTAAGGTAGAGTTACTGGATCCTTATACTTTGTATTTTATGCATGAATTTGGGGTATTTTTGGGGTGATGGTTAAAAGCAGGGGACTTTCAACAGTTAGATCTGCCGACACGTTGAACCCTAGTGTAGTCCATAGGGGGGTTTTCCTGCTATAGCACCATCCTCATCAAAACTTGTTTGGTGTCTGTGTTCTCCCTCATGTCTCTACGCAGCCAAAGAAACCTTTCAATGATGGTTGGCAAGAAATTTTCCATCAGCTCGTTGTGCATCATTATGGTTGGCCTACTATTGGATGTAAGCCTAGTTTGAGGAAAGAACTATTTTTAGAAGAAGAGACCTAATTTTAGAGCACCTGCAATAGATGGAAAGAAAGCACCATGCGGAAAAACAAGGAAAAGCAGCATGCAAGAGGAAAATCCATGTGCGGGGAGGAAGACAAGCCTAAACATATTAGGGTTAGGGTTTTTGATAAGAATTTTAATGACTATAATATTGTAAAATAGTATAAATAATAACCTAGGAGGTGTAGGTCAGAGTTTAGTTTTTTGTTAAGTGGCTAAAGATTGTTGATAATTGTGGTTAAAATTTGTTGAGTTGTAGAAGAGTCGGGTAAGGTAGATTATGAGGCTTAGATCATAGGCTGAGGAGCCTGGTGTGATCTAGTCCACCTCACATAGGTTCCCTAACCTCATCAAGATTGTATGATTGAATATGTAATGCACACAACACTATATTTTGCAGCAGACTAAATAAAAGAGAAGAAAATCCAAATCTGTGTGGACGTAGCACAGGAGGGGGTGAACCACATTAAAATATGTGTTCTATGTGATCTCTTATTGAATTCTTACTTTTTGTTAATGGTTAGTTTATGACTAAATGAATAACAATATTAATGCATGAAGAGAATAGAATACACTCTCAGATCCCCACTCATTCCTAGAATGCAATAACTTGAGAGTTGCAATCACACATAGAGCTATCTCCGGTGAGATTGCATTGTGTGTTCTGCGTACAGTGGTGCCTTCTGGTTTACTAGGAGGTCTGATAGTTTTGGAGGGTTTTGTTTGAAACATGTTTAGATATGAACTTGGGTCAACCCAAGAAGAAGTAGAAGGGATATCTAACTGAACAAATGGTTTTTTTTCCGGCTGGAACTACATGGGATTGAGTGGAAGAAACACGTAGAGAATGAATGTATAGAAAGGAATTTTCAGGCCATGGAATACAACGAAGGCAGAGATCAAAATATGGTTGAAAAAAAAGGAACTTGAGTTTTCACAAAAGGAGAACAAAAACCCTAAGTTAGCACTGCACAAATATCTGGACAAATACGCGTTTAGTGACTTGCATGGGCTATTATTTTGTGATTTCCTACATTTTTTGCAGGAGTGGTTATTGAAGGTAAAATACAAACAAACAATCAATTGAATCATACAATTGGAGTGGAATCTTGTGGATATCGCACAATTATAACAAGTTAGTAACAAATTTACACGTGTAGTAGATTTCTGGTTAGATAGTATTGCTTCAGGGTTTATCACCGAGTTTGAAGTAGATACAGCGAAGCCTTACACCATAGTATAGAATGATTTTCTAAAGGGACCAAGAGGTAGCTACATTAGATCATTGTACACTTCAATCAAGATTTGATTGTGTAACAATGGTGTGATGACCATGGAATCAGGCAACTAAACTTCCCTGCATGCATGGGGGGAGGGGGGAAGCACTGATAAGAGGATGAAAAATGGAGGAAGAGATGGATAATGGAAATAAGAAGAAGGCCTTGGACCCAATCATGATGGAGGAAGATCAGATAAATCAAATAATGGAAAAATATGGAAAGACGCGCACTGGAGTACCCTACCAGTATAAGATGAATAACAAGAAGAGTGCCATCATTGATAGAGAGGGCTTGGAAAGTGATGAAGAAGAGGTAGAGGATCTTTTGGATGTGGAGCAGATTGAGAAAATCCTACGTGCAACATATGAAAATAAAATAGGAGGTCCAAGGGCAGGAACAGAAGGTAGAACTCCAATCCAAATCACCATTAGTGTGGAACCTACAATGCCATGTGAAACTAACACACTAGAGAGAACATGAGCATTTAGAAAACCAAATTTTAGTGGAATAAAGACAGCAGGAAATTCATTCAAACAAGGAGCAGCAACTGGAGGATCTAGTTCATGGAGTAACAGTCAAATATCTACACTGCGGGGAGGTAGTAGTTCAACACAGTTTAAAATGGAAGGACATGATCCCACAATCAGATTACTAGAATTTCGGGGAGAGGCATCAGAGGACCCTGAAAAGAACTTATTCATCTGTGAGAATATATGGGAAGAAAAGAATATCACAGATGAGGATACAAAAATCATGCAGTTATCTATCACGCTAAGAGATCGTGCACTGGATTCCTACATGAGCCTATATGTAAACAGTCCACCAAGAGTAACAAGGACTATTACAGACGTGAAAAAACTATTGATAAATGAATTCCATAATCCTAGATCAGAGGATCAGTATATGAATGAAATGATTGAAATCAGGAAAAAAACGGGTGAGTATGTTTGGGAGATTGATCAGAGGTTTAAGCAGTTAAAAGGTAAAAATATGCAATGAATGACATGAAACATAGTCATGTATTTGGGAACTCACTGTTACCACATTTGAAAAACCCATTAAGACAACAGAAGTTCCAAAATCAATCAGAGGCTCTACACGAAAATTTACAACTGGAAGAGAACTAGTATCAGAAGATAGATACAACAATAGAGGAGTTGAAGGAGGATTTGAAGAATCTGGAATTTCAACTTAACCAGAATAAGGGTGAAGAGAAAAGAGAAGTCATTTGGTGTACCACATACAGGACAGAAGGACACCACAAGAACGAATGTCCAAATTTTGTGTAGTATATGGCAACAGGATTACCAAATCCTTTTCCAATGGGAGGACCATGGTGCAAGATTTGTAAAACACGTGGGAATGATCCATATCATTTTCCAATGATGAAAAAGTATAAGACAGTACCCAAAATTTCATATTTCAATTTCTACAAGTTAGTGGGTCATGATAATAAATATTTGAGGACAATGGAGCTTATGAGAGAAAGAACTTTAGATACTTATAGGGTGCAAGAAGAAATGATGACAAGACAAGATACACCTCAATTCAACCAGGTACCACCACCATACAATAATGTGAAGAAGTATTATAACAATGCACAACCAAAATACAACAATGTGAAACCACACTATAACCCCACACAGTATAATCAGGTACCTCAGTACAATGCACCGCGAGGAGATCAAGGTGGATACAGAGGTGGAGGACAAGGAAGAGGAGGATTTGGAGAAGGCAAAGGAATAATAGTGTTCCACAATTTCCAACAACCAGTACATTATGCAAGGGAATGTCCACTTCCATTGGCAACATGTATGTACTTTCACGCAGGAGATCATGACACAGAATATTGTCTGAAACTATTAGGCAAGATCCAAGAAAAAAGGAACCAAAACAACCAGAATGTCCAGTGGATTTCTGCAGAATCCAGGGAGAATGGGAGAAACATCAATATAGTCACTCGAGGAGGATCCAAGACAGGAACTGACGCAGTAAAACAAGATCTAGTGCAACACCAATGGGTTAAGAAGAATACTAAACCACAAAAGAAGTTTGATGCACGAAAAGAAAAGGAAACATTTAAGGAAGCTAGACATGATTTTCTCAAGAAATATATTATGTCTACATCAACTTCACAGCAAAATCAAGACTCCCCAATGTACGATATTCCCTCCTCAATGGACCATACTAGTAAAGGGAAACCTTTAGAACAATTAAGTACCATAAAAAAAAAAAAATTGGAGTCCAATGTTAAGATATTAAATGATCCGTCATCGATTAAGATTTTACAAAATATGTTAGAAATATGTAACATAGAGGAAGAAAGGAAGTTGGAACAGAAAATAGTAAATCATCTCCATACTAGAAGAAGGACAAGCAGAGAAATTAGAATAAATGATAATATTAGAGATTTCAATCTGGGATATTATACTGGACTTAGGCTCCGAAGTAAATGTCTTACCTAAGAAGACATGGTAGTGCATGGGAGAACCCACACTAGGATATTCATGGATCCAGCTGAAACTAACAAATCAACACAGAGTATTACCAATTGGAAGGATTAAAGGGGTCACAGTATATTTGGATAGAGTGTGCACTATGGCAGACTTTGAAGTAATAGAGATAGTAGATGGCACAACACCTTACCCAACATTTGTTGGACTGGATTGGGAATTTGATAACGAGGCTATAATTAACCTAAACATAAGGAAAATGATGTTTGAATCCGGTGAATATAGAGTCATTGCACCATTGGATCCATCAGAAGGAGAAAGGTTTGTATAACCCACTTGTTTGGATCCGGAGGAAATAAACCAGTTGTACAGAACCATTGCATGAGAAGAGGATTATGTTAACCCAACTGTAGATGGGGTACTCAATTGGAGAATAATTACATTATTTGCTTCTGAAAAAGACATAGGTTTGGAGAAATGGCAATAGAGTTTACATCAAGTTTCCACAAGGAGGTGCATAAGAATAGACTATGAAGTAATATCGGTTGGTATAGAGATAGGAGAACCTCCTAGTTTTCATGGGTTAAATGACTTAGAGGAATTTATGAAAAACAATGAAGAGGAATTATTAGAAAATCAAAGGCTCTTAGCCCTATATATCTCACTCAAGGAAACGCCTGCAATATGGTGGGGTGTGCACAAAGAAACCATTCAATACTGGTAACAATTCAAATGGCTATTGCGCATTAGATTTGGCGTAGAGCAGGAAAGCAATAAAATGCAGAGGTATGATGGACATGGAAAACTAGTTGAACACTTAGAGAAGTGCAAGGAATAGTGGAGGATGAAACCACCAAAGGAATGGCCTCATCACTTTATCCATACATTGGAAGGAATTCCACAAAAATCATATATATACTAGGAGATGCACAGAGGCACTACAGAGTGGTCAAGCTTACAACAAAATTTCATAGTAACCTTCTCATTTGAACATGAGAACCCCAACATGGATTCAACACTGAAGATGATAGAGGGAATGATATTTATTGATGAACTAGAAGTTGAAATCATAACACAATATCAACAACAAAATAGACATACAGTCAAAGAGTTACTCTCATGCTATCATGTGGAAGAGGAAGCACTAGATGAAGATGATCCATGCAGCATTCAGATTATAGATATTGAAGGAGAAATATAGGTGGAAGGTAAATATATGGAGTCAGCAATATTTTTTGCACCAATCAAAGTGAAAAAAGTCAAAATTGGGATGAATGACAATCCTAAAATGACAAGTATTGAAGAGTATTGGGATGAGAAAATGGTAGAAAGTATAATAGAGTTACTACGTGAATACAGTGACTTGTTTCCAACAACCTTTATAGAGATGAAAGGTATACCAGGGGATATAGGTGAGATGAAGATACCTCTCAAAATTGAGGCTATACATGTCAGGAAGAAACCTTATGGACTTAATCAAATATATAAGAAGAAAGTGAAAGTAGAAATTGACAGAATGTTGGAAGTTGGTATCATAGAACCAGTAGAGGAATCTGAATGGATCAGACCTATGGTAGTCCACAAAAAGAAACAGGGGGGGGATAAGAATTTGTGTAGATCTGAGGAAACTTAATGATGCTTGCTTACATGACCCTTTCCATACCTTTTTTACAAATGAGGTCCTAGAGAATGTGGGAGGCCAGGAAGAATATTCATTTACAAATGAATTCTCAGGTTACCATCAGATCAAAATAGCTTTAGAAGACAAGTATAAGACTACTTTTTCTACAGAATGGGGATCCTACCAATATACAGTCATGCCATTTGGGATGAAGAATGCACCAACCATATTTTCAAGAGTAGTCATAGCTTCTTTTAAGGAATTCATACATCAATTTTTGGAAGTATATATGGATGAATGGACTATATATAGTATGCTAAAAGATCATGTATAAGTGTTAAGACTTATGTTGGAAAGATGCATGCAATGTCAGATCTCATTGAATATCAAGAAATGCATTTTTGGTACACCATTTGGAATATTGTTGTGACATATAGTATATAAATAAGGTTTATTAGTGGATCCTACTAACATTGCAGTCATTGTAAATTTACCACCACCAAATTCAGTGTGCCATTTAAGAGAAACACTAGGACCTACAGGTTATTACAGGAAATTTATAAAGGGGTATGCACAGATTATTGCACCAATGGAAAATTTGTTAAAGAAGAACACCATATTTCAGTGGAATGAGAACTGTCAACAAGGATTGGACACCTTAAAATAAAATGTGGTCACAACACCTATCCTAGTATTCCCAAACTGGGAAAAGATATTTCATTTGCATGTATATGGCTCATCCATAGCACTTGGAGCAATTCTGGCACAGCCAGGAGTAGGGGACTTAGACCATCCTATAGCCTTTGCAAGCATAAAATTGACATAATCAAAGTAGAACTAAAACACCATAGAAAGAGAAGTCCTAGCCATGGTATATGCACTTAATAAGTTCAGGCACTATTTATTGGGTACGCACTTTAAAATGTTCACGGGCCATTCTTCCCTCAAATATCTAGTCAACAAGCCAATGTTGGGGGGGGGGATCTGTAGATGGCTATTGTTATTCCAAGAATTTGATTTTGAAGTGATATTTAAACCAGGGAAGTTGAATGTTGAACCTGATCACCTATCAAGGGTTGTTATCACTGAAATTTCATCCGCACAGGGCGACAAGAACTCAACATCATCAGCACAGAAAAACAATCATCCATGGCACAAAGATTAACTCCACAGCACAACAAAAGGGCCAAAAACTATACAAAGTTGGCTAAAAAGATTAAAAAGCGCATCGCGCCCATGGTAAACTAGTGCATGCGCGCATTA